>PVHX01005895.1:0-15399 GCA_004024805.1 Geosciurus inauris | reverse complement strand
ATGGGTAAGGCTCACAGCAGGACAGGGGTCCCCATTACACAGAGTTCTGCTTCCAGAGAAAAGCCCGGCCTCCTGGCTCTCCTAGTAGACCAGCCAGCTTACAGATGATGAGCTGCTAATGCTCAATCATTGGCCTCTCGTCAAAAATGTGGCTGTTTCCCAGAGGACACTGTTGCAAAGCCTCTTTCCATTCTCTCACTCCCTCCCGGTTCTGCCAAGAGCAAGGATGGATCGCCAAGCCAGCCGGGGCTGTCTGAGCCCCTGCCTTCTGCCTGTGGGGCGTTGGGGGAGGGGAGTGTCTTCAGGAGACAAAGAAAGGAAACTTCTAGAAAGGTAGCTACTCATGCCCAACCTTTGTGAACGTATTGTCAGAGCAACTTGGGTTACACCTCTAATTCGTGGCCTTGATATTTTAAAAATAATAAATAAAAAATACCCTTTACTATAATTTGCCAATCTTGTTTTTTTGCTGTTTGTTTGTTTGTTGTTTGTTATTTGTTTTGTACTAGGAATAGAACCCAGGGGCACTTTACCACTGAGCCACATCCCTAGTCCTATTTATTGTTTATTTTGAGACAGGGTCTTCCTAAGTTGTTGAGGCTGGCCTCAAACTTGTGAGCCTCCTGCCTTAGCCTCCCAAGTTGCTGGGATTACAGGTGTGTACCACCGTACCAGGCTCCCCTAGGAATTTTTAAATCCTGATTTGGAAATGTATTTATATGCATCTTACAAAAGCAGACACATCCTGCACCAGTCATTTTTATACACAGTGGTCATTTTTGTCAGAGTGAAAGTGGAAACTGTTCTAGAAAATGTGAACCAAGAGGTTATCCAGCAGAACCTGGAGGGGGTCAGGAGAGGAAGCCACCTGCAGTTGCACATACAGGCAGCTCTGCCTTCTCCAGGAGCCTGTAAGCTTGGTGTTACTAGGCTTAGTTCATATGTAGGAGTAACAGAACCGTAGGGTTTAGAAACAGGCGCACAGGCAGAGCCAAGGGGAGAGGGTCACGCAGCTGGCCACAGCAAGGCCGTCTTCTGGAACTGCCCTGCTCTCTCACTACGACACCATCTCCACAGCCTGTCACCTCACAAACAGAATTGAAATGGGCCAGAGAAGACATTAAGTGCCACTGGAATCTGTTTTTCTGGTTTTCTTTGCCAAATTCCAAACTCTTATTAAGACCTAGAAGGTTCTATTGTCCAACCCGGGAGCAAAAGCTCATCCCAGGGGAAAACCAATGTCCAGGAGAAGAGTGCTGGAGAAAGGAAGGCTTTATTCAGTGGCCAAAGAACAGAGAAGAGGGGTCTTCTCCACTGAGGGCAGGGGCTCTAGATGCAGGCTGGGAACAGTGCGGGGAGGAGAGGCTGATGGGGGGAATATTTGCGCTCTTCTGGGATTGGCCGAAGACCTTCCAGGAAGGCAGCACCACCTCTTCAGTCCTTTCAGATCTGGAGTTTCTGGTCGGGACCACTGGTATGTGTCTTTAGCCTTAAGAGCCCTGGGCAGGGGCCGGGGGAGACTAGGCGTGTGTGGTCAAGCGAACCCCATATTATAGCTTTGCATAAAGCATTTCTCAAATGTTCAACAGGTGTCCGTGCAGGGCTGAGTAGACTCTGACCCAAAGTTTAGGGCAGCAAAGGAGACAGGCACAATATGGAGACAGAGAAGCCAAGCCTTTCCCCCCCCATTCCAGTCACCCACAGGACATCTGCAGGCCCGAGTGAAGTCAGGGTCTTCAGGAGAAGCCGCCCCCAGGTCCCTGCAGCCGTATCACCAGGGCCCATGCCTTGGTCCTTCTGCCTTCCTCCCTGCATTCCCAGACACTCCCAGGCTACTGCAGAGGTCCGTGTCTCTTGGGGGCATGGCAGAGGACAACGGTTAATATGCCACAAAGCCCAAGATGTGCCTTTGAACGGCCTTCATTCTGAGGCTACATTCCTCCTCCTGTGCTTGGTTTTAACCGATTCTTTTCTGAAATTATAGTGAAAATAAAGAGATGTGGGTGTCTTGTAGCTTTCTCCTTGAAGAAATCAGAAGCCCTCCGCCTTGCCTGGCCTGGGAAACACTGGAGTCTGGGGACAGGGTCAAGATGAAGTTCCCAGGGGGTCATGCCACCTGCCTAGCCTGAGCCAGCAGAGGTTCCTGGAGGCTGAGGCCCTGGGGTGGACTCCAAGCCAGTGCTCTGCTGTCCTTAGGCACTGCTACTGGCCGCACGCTCTCCCCCAGTCCTCTGAGATCCTTGCTCGTGCCAGAGTCCACACGTGAGGCACGAGGGGGGCTGCTGCACTGCCCATGACCTGGGCTGATGGTACCCACCGCCAGCCGGCCCGTCAGCTGTAGCAGCCAGGCACCAGGACTTCCGCACTCACTTCTTATTTATGGAATGAATGAATAAACCACATGCCCCAGAAGTGCCCTCCCACAGGCCCTCCCAGCTCTGCTCCTGGGGTCACCACCAAGGCAGAACCTGAGTTGGGGATATTGCATCATCAGGTGCAGGTCTAACCCCATGCTGTGCAGGCCACTGGATGCATAAAGGTCACAGAACCCCCTCATCAGTAGCCTCCTTCCCCGCACCCATGGGTGACCTCATGTGTATGAGATCCAGCGTGGAGGGCTCCGTGGACTCAGGGAAAACCTCAGATAATAAAAAATGACTTCTCAGAGGGGATGCAGGGATCTTCCACAGGGTGCTGCGGCAGAGGTGTGAGGACAGGGACGGTGCTCTGGTACAGCTGGCCCTCTGCAGTGGTGCTGGGGGCTGTCCATCAACTGCAGGCCCAGGTCTCTTGCAAAACTCATGAGTAACCAACTCCTGGTTACAGTTGATGAAGATATGTTGTAAATGAACACATTTTAATTTACACAAAGTGGGTATAAACCCAGAAAAATAATAAAGATGTAAGTCAGAACTTTATCCATTCATCCATGATGGGAACCACTTTGCTGAGGAATCAGATGTGGGATTGTTTTTTTTTTCTTTGGTACCAGGGATTGAACTCAGGGGTACTCGACCACTGAGCCACATCCCCAGCCCTATTTTGTGTTTTATGTAGAGACAGGGTCTCACTGAGTTGCTTAGCACCTCGCCATTGCTGAGGCTGGCTTTGAACTCGCGATTCTCCTGTCTCAGCCTCCCAAAGTGCTGGGATTGCAGGCGTGTGCCACCGCGCCCAGCTTCAGATACACTTTTGAAAACTGGAAGAATGATCGTTTAGGTTTTGTGCTTTCATATCATAATGGCTACAGAGATGGCAAACTTTTAAAAACAGCTTTGCTGAAGTGTAATTGACGAACAAGAAGGGTACCAGTTTAAAGGGCACAATCTGACGAGTCTTGAAGTCTATACATGTGTACACGGGAGATCATCACCATAATCAACACACTGAACTGTCTACCAACCCCAAAGTCTCCTCACATGGCCTCGAGTTTGTGGTCATTTCTACACAGATGTAGTGAGAGAATGTTCTATTCTCATTTCAATATCCATTCTTTTCTTCCTTCCTGATCAGGTTTCAATCCCTTCCCAACGTGATCCATGAGAAAAGCACCCCAGAACCTTAGGGCCAAATGAGGACCTTCCTTAACCTAAACAGATCAGTGCATGATATTCTCCTGGTGACCAGGGCGGCCCTGTGACTTAAGTTGACCACTCACACTCTACAACTTCTATTCCCCAAGGAGGAGGGAGGCTTTTCCCCTTTCCTGCAGAATGAACCCAGGGAGCAGGATCCCAGTTGCCAGTGGAAGTTATCTTAGAACCATAGGAGAAGTGGCATTAGGAAGGAGTCGACTCCAAGGTCAGAGCAGAGATTGGTGCCTATCTCGGTGACCCATGACAACATCAAGTCCCTTCTGCATGCAGAGCCTGCCCGTAGCAGACAACATCCAGATGGCTGCCGAGAGTTCCTGCCTCCTGTCCTTCAGGCCTGTTCCACGCCCTTCCCTTGAGTGTGAACAGCATTAGAGATTTGCTTCTAACCAACAGAACAGGGCAAGAGGGAAGTGATATCACTTCTGTAATTCAGTTCTACAAGGCAGGGACTTCTGTCTTGCAATGCAAATGCTCTATCTCTCTTGGCTTCTCAGCTGCACACTCTGAGGAATCCAGGGGCCTTGTTGGAGAGGCACTGAGGATGGCTTCCAGCCAACAACCAGCAAGCAAGAGAGGCCCCCTCTCCAACAGCCCTCAAGGAACTGAATCCTGCAACAACTATGTTTGGAAGCAGAATTGTTCCCCAGTTGGGCATTCAGATGAGACCCCAGCCCTGGCCAGCAGTTTGATCACAGCCTATGAGAGAACACCAGATGGTTGCAGAGGCAACTATCAGTCCTGTGCCCACACTCCCAACACACAGAGACTGTGATGCCTATGCCAGGCCTCATCCCCACTGGAGAGCTGTCAGCAAGAACAGAGAAGAAGCTGCTCCTTCTGCTGGAGTGAGCCCTGGCTTACCCCAGACTCTGCCTAGGAAGGGCAGACATTTTTATTCCTGTCTGACTTTGCGACAATAGCACTCTTCTTTTCTCGGTTTCTCCAAATACTCAGGGAAAGGAGATGTAGGAGCTTGCTGGGGGTCAGAAGAACAGGGAAAAGCCCAAGAGAAGCTGTTTTCTGATGATCTACTTTTGCAAAACAACATGTTCCAAACAGCAACCATTTTATTGTAATTTGCAATATTACCAGTCGGGAATTCAGGAAGGGCTCATCAGATGATCCTTCTGTCCATGCAACACTGACAGCCCGGACTGAGATGACCGTTCCTCCATACTGAGGTCTTTCTTCAGGACAGACTATCTCCTTCTGGGTCTGGTCACCATCTCCCTCCTCATCCTTTGGGCTGAGGATACTCACAGATCTCAGGGGCGTGGCATTCTCTCAGATATCCCTACCTACACATTTCTTTTTTTTTCTTTTTGTGGTGCTGGGGATTGAACTCAGGGCCTCAAGAACGCTAGGCTAGCACTTTACCACTGAGCTTCATCCCCAACCTGCCACCTACACATTTCTTATATCATCCTTCAATTATCCTAATCAGAGGAGCTATCTGTTTCCTAGGAGGCCTGACTGATAAATCAAGGGCCTTTGCCATGGTACAAACAATAGCCAATATGTATTGAGCACTTACTATGTTCCAGGCTCTGTCTAAAGCACCTCACCTACATTAGCTCCACTACTGACTAACCCTATAAGGTAGGCATGAAGGGTAGGAGAGAAGGAGCTCATGGGCCCAAATAACACTAGATTCTTGCTTCTGTGCAGGAATCCTGAAGTCCATGACTAGGGAGGAGAATGGGGGATGTGGGGACTTGGGAAGGAAAAGGGGATCCAGGAAGAGGGCCAAGGACAAGCCTGGGCTGACATCACCTCAGGGGGCACCAGAGACCACACCTAACAGCAGCTGCTCAGATTTCTGGAATCTTGGCAGTTGTCAGCAACGGGGTGGCCCTGGGGCCTCATCTTGGGTCCACCTGAATAATTTGGGCTTCTCAGAGAAGGTGAGCAGTGAACTTCAGAAGCCCTCCCTGGTAGTGTGGTGAGAGCTTGGGGTGGCTGCCACAGAACCCATGCTTTGAAGGGCCTGCTTTGTTCCTCAGCAATGACTTGGGGAGCTGAAGGAAATCTATTCCTGGAGAGGACAGACAGCGTGGGGTTACTCTTAGTCTAGATCAACCTAGAAGGGCTTGAAAACCCACTCCAGGTACAGTGGTTGGATAGTCCACTTCTCTGGGGCACAGGGAGATCTAAGAGTGGCTTATAGGCTTGTCTTAGGAACAACATAGGAATAATATTAATGGTGCCCTGGAGTGGGTCCCTCTTGCCCACCTTATCTATATGCATCACTTCTGCAGATGAGCACACTGAGGCTCTGGGAAGGGACTTGCCCAAGGCCACCAAGCTACAAGGCCTTGGGGTTGGATTTGAACATGGGCCTGTCCTCAAAACCCATTTTCAAATAGGAAGCTACAGGCCTGTTGAGGGATATGGTGGGAGAGACGCTTCCCATGCAGGGCAGAGATGGGTTAGCCCACGGAGGAGCAGACAAGTCAACGGCATGCGGTCATGGCCTAGCCAGGGGTCTATAGGGATCTGGGCTATAGAGAGGGGGAGCGTTGTGAGCTGGCGCAGTCAGGGTGGTCTCCTGGAGGCCATACTTTTTGTGCCTTTTTAAAAGAAAATAGTTTTATTGGGATACAGTTCACATACCATGCAATTTACCCACTTAGAGCGTATAATTCAATGGTTTTTAGTGTAGCCACAAAGTTGTGCAACCAAACACCACAATCAATTTCAGGACATTTTCATCACCTCCCCCAAAACAACCCCATAACCATGACCAGTCATTCCCCACTTTCTCTTCTCCTCCCAGCTTCAGGCCACCACCCTCTGTCTCTGTGAGTCTGCCTGTTCTGAACACTTCCTATGAAGAGTGTGCTGCTTCATGATGGGCTCCTTTTGCGTAGCATGTTTTTGAGGTTCCTCGTGTTGTAGCGTGTTATCAGTGCCTCTTTCCTTAGGGTGGCCAAATACTATCCCCTGACATGAGGGCACCACCCTGTGCTCACCGCTTACCAGCCACGGGACACCTTGGCTTCCAGACTTTGGCTGCAGGAAACGAGGCTGATATAAACATTCATGGGCAGGCTTCTGTGTAGACGAGCTGTCATTTCTCTTGGATACAGACCTGGGAGGGAGTTGCTGGATCACAGGACAACTGTTTTGCCTTCTGAGGAACTGCTAGACTGTCCCCAATCCCCAACACCATGTCACACTGCCACCAGGAGGCTTGATTTAACAAGGGGGCAGAGCGTTCCTGGCATCTAGTGGGTAGAGGTGAAGGGCACTGCTGAGCATCCCACAGGGCACCAAGTGACCCAACAGCAAAACATTACCTGGCCCCTACTGTCCATAGTGCTGGGGTGAAGAGACACCCTGCCTTAGAGGGACAGGACTTCCTAGGGTCCAGGGCTACCCTATCACTCTGCAAAATGTTCTGGGGGCACAGCAGGCTCAGGAGGAGGCTTTTTTTGAGTGCCAGGGCACTGGGAGGGAGGCCTCCGGGGGCCACCTGCATTTCTGTGGGTGTTGCCGGCTGGCCTTCTCCCTCTGCCCGCATCCAGGTGCTCCCGGGCACAGGTGAGTCCTTGCCAGACTTGATAAGTGAGCAGACCGCCTGGTGAGATAAAGAGCTGGTGATTAGAGGAAGGATCCATGACAGGGCAGGGGCCACTTGTCAGAGATGCCAAGGAGGCTCCCTGCCTCCAGTCTGAGGCTGTCCTTGAATGACTTCGAAACCCTTCAGACCCGAGGCAAAGCCCTAGCTCCTGGGGAACCCACCAACTCCCGCTCTAGGCCTCCCCACCTGCCCGCAGAGGTCGGGGAGGGGCGAAACGGAGAGGGGCTCCTTTTTAAGCCCAGTTGGATTCATTTAAGTTTCCCTCTCGGGAGCCCCTTGGGACTCCCGGGCTGCAGCCCCAGCGGGCGGAGGTGGCACCCCAGAGATTGGGCGCCCGCGCTCGTCGCCTCCGCCCGGGCACCGCCCGCTGCCAGGCCCGGCCCCGGGGGCGCGGCCGCTCGGGTGGCTTCCGTGTGCCCCAGGGGGCTCCGGAACGCGAGTCGCCGCCGAATGGCTTTTGACAAAAAACCCTTGACCACCAAGGCCAGCCTCTTCCTGAAAGCCCCGCTCGCGGCGATACAGGAAGTGGAAGGGAGCGAGCGCCCCGGAGCGCGGCGGCGGCGGCCGCTTCCCCACTCGGCGCGGGGCTGGCGGCGGCGCCGACCGGGGCCCATCCCGAGGTCCAGCGCCAGGGCCATGTGGGCGCCGGGGGCCCCGCGTTCTGCGCCGCCCGGCGCCTGAGCCCCTCCCAGCACCGTCCCGGAGCTGCCGGCGGCATGATCCGACGGGCCGGGGCGCCCGCGCGCGGGGACCCCCAGGGGTAAGTCGCGGCGGGCGCCGCCTCCTCCCTGGCGGTCCGCTCGGCCTCCTCACGCCACTGCAGTGTCCCCGGGAGTCCTCGGAGCCCCGGAGGGACCCTGGAGCACGGCACCTCGGGCTGTCTGGAAACCCCAGGGCGGCCAAGGCCAGCCCGCGGTTCTCCGGGGAAGGCTGAACGGCGACCCGGCTAAAACCGACCCGGTTTTAAGCCCGGACACGGCCCGCTGGGAAACCAGCACACACTCCGCGGCCGGCCGGCGGGCTTTCTAGGGAGTGCGCCTCTACCTGTCGGAGCCGCGGCGCGAGTGTAGACGCGGAGTGCAGACGCGGCTCTCCCCGCTGGCTCCTGCGTGCGAGTGCGCGCGCTCCCGGCTCCGCCAGCCCGCCGCACCGCAGCTCTGCCTGAGCCCCGGGGCGCGCCCTAGGTCTTTGGGGCCCCTCGGAGCACGGGGTGGGAGACCCGAGGTCCCCACAGTTTCAGGCGCCCGGGACTCAACAGCTGATCCGCTTGCTCGGACAGAGCCCACCATGATCCCCTCCCCGCGTCCTACTGGCCCGGCCTGGGGCAGTGACCTTTGGACCGGATTTTTGCCAAACCAAGTAGCTGGGGAGGGTCCAGGGCGCATCAGGTGGGCATGATCTGCAGAGCCCTGGAGCGGGGAATGCAGCTTAGAGGGCGCAAAGCCGAAAGATTTTGGAACGACTTCCGAGAGTGCTCGCTAGTGTCTGGTTTCATCTCCCTCTGGACTTCACCTCGCGATCTCTGCGTTAGGGCTGCGCTCTGCAGAGAAGGACCTGTCGCCCGGCCCAGCCCAGAGGGCGTCCCGGGAAGCTTCAAGTTTGTTGAGGCAGATTCCTGGGAGAAAGCCTTTTGGAACTTTTCGGGGTGTCGCGGTTGATGGGATCCATTCCCTGCTTTGCGGTTTGAAAGTCCCGGGCCTATTCCATGATGGACAGCCTGCCGCTCCTTACCCTAGCCCTGTGATCTCATCTCCCAGGGCCTCGGTTCTCCGCCCAGCAAAACAGCAAAGTTGGGTTGATTTTGTGCAGGTTGAGATTGGGGGACAGCTGGAGGTGAAAGCCCCCACTCCAGGCAGAGGGGCCATTAATCTCTTCTAGATCTGAACGCCTCCCTTCTTCTCACCCCCCTCCACCACTGCATCCCCAGCCCAGAAATCCTGGAGGCTGAATGTTTGCTTTTCCTTGGAAGCCACCCTGCAAAGACAAATGCCATCCTGTGGGAAGGACTGGGGATTCCAGTATGGAAGGGGCTCCCAGAGGCAAGTGTCTGCCACACCCCAGATTGTAGGGTGGAGCTGCCAGGATCAGTTCTCCAGCAAGAGGGAGGGCAAGTGGTTGGGCCTGACCTTACCTACTTCCCATTTTTTCCCTGGGATGACCTAGCCTGACCCACTTCCTCTTACCTTTCTTCATTTGTTACTTATTTGGTTATTTAGCCTTTCTGTGCCTCAGTTTACCTCATGAGATGATGCAATAGTAACTCCTCTTTGCAGTTTTTTTAAGTATTAAACCCATAGCACATTGGCCTATTGGGAAAACCCTCAATAGTTATTATTATAATTAAAAAGTGTGACTCTCCTTTTGCTTACTGGGACTAGTGAGCCTGCCTCTGCCTCGTCTGTAAACCCAACACCGCCTGCTGCATAAGATTGCTTTCTGGACTAGATGAGTTGTATTTAAGCAGCTGCCCACAGGCAGCGTGAGGTTAGTGCGCCATTTCGGAATGCATCTGCTCAGAGCTCTGCCTGGTCTGTCCTAAGCACTCTGAGAGTGTTTGCTGCTGAACATGCTGCTCTATTGCAGAGGACCTGTTGGGATGGAAGGGCTCCCAAGTAACATCTTCTTTAACCTTGCGTCAGGCAAAGGAATGCCCTTGACAACCTTCTTGAAATGCACTTGCTTAGCTCCAGTGATAGAGGGCTTGCCACCACTGGGGACAGCCCTTCCAACTAGCCGAAGTCTAGGAAACTTGAGCAGCACAATCTGCCTCGTCTGATTTTCCACCCCGTTCTCCTGACAGGAGCTGATCCTTCTTGACTATCAAGTACTAGAGTGCAGTTTGGGGGTGTGACCCCCACATCCCTTGCTCCTGAGTGGCACACCCCAGATGTTACAGTACCCAAAGATCAGGAGGTGAAGACCCAAAGGCCCTTCTGACCACTCAAGGCTATGTGCTGAGTCCTCGGTGGCACGTGTCCTTCCACCCTATTCTTCTAGAGCCCCTCCTGCTTTGTGGGGGGAGGATGTTCAGATAACTTGGGGATGCGTCCTGCCTCACCTCCAAGAAGCTAGGAAACTGCCACTTAAGTGTTGGTCCCTGGAGCAGGAGTCTGAGGATCTTTGCAAGTAAACCCTGTCTACTTCTTGTTGAAAACATTGGCTGGGGAGAGAAAATGCAGTCAGGTTGCCTACTGCCTTGGATGCAGAGGCTTTCTCTCACCTTTCAGACTCTGCCATTTATTCAAGATTCATTCAGCTGTGTGCACAGGGCAGGGCTGGGCCCAGCCTTAAACCACGCCCCTGCCCTGCGAGGCTGGTGTTCTACCAAGAAGAGACAGAAAGTCAGGGAAGGATGTGTGGGGAGCCCAGAGGGACATTCTAGACAGGTGGTCAGAGGAGGCCACTGTGTGGAAAGGACATTTAGCAGAGGCTTAAAGCAAGAGCAATCCCAGGGGGATGTGGCTGGCTGGGGAGCAGCAAGGCGTGACGTGTAGAGATGGGTGGCCAGACGAAGGTGGGGCTCCAGAGAGGCCGGAAGGGCTTTGGCGGGTGCTCTGAGTGAGCCAGAGCCACAGGACAGCTTTGCACAGAGGGGTGACAGACTGTAGGTAGAACGGAAGCAGAAGCAAGGAGACTTGCAGGCAGGCCCTGCAGGGCCAAGAGTGGTCAGAATGGGGGGCAGTGGTGGCACATTGGATTTGCTGATGGATTTGAGGTGACATGAAGGGAAAGAAGAGCCAGGAATGACTGGTGAGGCTGAGACGGCTAAGAGGCCAGCGCTTCAGGGCACAGATGCCCAATGGAGTGAAGAAGTCACCTGAGAACATCTTCTCAGAGAGGGCATTAGAGCCAGTGCTTTGGGGCTCAGGGGAGACCTGGCACTCACCCCATGCTGCCCCACCATGGCAAGCAGACCAGGTGTCTTTCCACAGGCTTGCTGTGTTGAGTGTTCTGTGTGAGATTTCGTTTGAGGGGCTGGGGTTGTGGCTCGGTGGTAGAGCACTTGCCTAGCACCGGTTGAGGCCCTGGGTTCAATCCTCAGCACCACATAAAAAAGAAAAAATAAAATAAAATAAAGGTTAAATTAAAAACAAAAAGATTTCATTTGAAAAAGAATCTACTTTGAGAAGAAATGTGACCGTCACTGCCCTAATCCAGTCCCCCAGTGTAACAACCAGGGAATGGAGACCCAGAAAGAGGAAGGTTAGAACTCAGGTCCAGGCCTGCTGTAACAGAGGGGTGCTGCCGAAGCCCTGCAGGAGCCCTTCTGTCACTCCAGGCTCCCAAATGGGGGCTCTCCCTGGGCAGGGCCAGCACCTATTCAGCCTGAGTCCTTGGCTCAGCTCTGCGCCCTGACCTGGGCTTCCTTGTTTTTAGGGGCTGGCATTCCCACGTGGTCCTTCCAGACCCTGACCGAGACTCCTACTGCTCCAGCCCTGGCCCTGAGAAGCCCCAGCACATCCCCCAAGAAGCAACTGAGAGGGCGGGCGAGGCAGACGGGTCTGCTTGGGATGAGGGACCAAGCACCTCGCCCCCTGAGGCCCTCCTCCCCTGTCCCCTGTCCACTGATGCCCCTGTCCTGGGCTTGGGGCCCTGTGCAGTGATCTTCACCAAAGCAACAAGTGTTAAACCTTGAATTCCACCCCTCACCGCCCTGGAACACCTTCCTGTTAACTCAGGAGACCCCAAAACCCAGAGTGGAAGCCCCCAGGAGCTGGTCTTCTGGAAGCAGAAGGAAGCGTCAAGAGCCCTTGACCTCCACTCTGGCCTCCCTGGAGCACCACATGGCAGACAGGGTCCTAGCCCCCCTGTAGGGCCTCCCAGCCACAGGCCAGAGCAGAGAGGAGCAAGAAATGGGTGACAAATGACCACAGATTCTTCCCTCTGACACCCATCATAGCTAGTGAGTCATCCCTCAGCACCTGTCATCTAGACGATGACAACCCAAGTGGGCAGCCATGGTGGGGAGGCAGGAGAGAACACCCCTGCAAAGGCCTGCAGGTGAGACAGTGGAGGGTAGGGCCGGGCAGGGCCGGGTAGGGAGGGCCCAGAGCTGGGTGACAGGTTGCTTCCCAGAGAGCCTGACACCAGACCAGGGTTGGGGGAAGGGGAGGAAAAGCTGGGCCAGGGGGAGATTGATGGAGAGGGGCAGAGCAGGCAGGGCGCCCACAGCGGGGGCCTGGTCACTCTAGGGATGGGGAGCTGTGTGCCCAGAAAGACCCCCAGGGAGGGAAGTGACCCAGACAAGCCCCTTGCCCTCCAGTTTGCCTCCTCTGCTGGCCCCCTGCCCTTATTGGGGGGTCGCCTTTAGAAGAGAGTGGGGGGCTACAAATCTTCTTGTTCTTAGGGAGTCCCTCCATGCCGATCTGATGACCAATTCTGGAATGTTTGGTGATGTCACGGTTACCCTGAGCCTGCCGTATTATTGAGAACTAGGAAGTGGCACTGTTCCTATCCCTAGGGGTGTCTGAAACTGGGAGGGTCCCCAAGAGTACAGCTGAAGGCGGAATGACAGCTTCCATGTATGTGCCAAAATGCTGGTCCCGCTCCCTGTAATGAGCCCTTTTGGTGGCACATTTCTCACTGGTGGAGACAGAAGGCACTCATGCCAGGCAGTGGGGGGGCCAGCCTGTCCCCCAAGGCCCCCTGGTCACCCCAAGGTGCCTCACTGTCTTATTGAAAGGCCACTTGAGGAGCCCTGTCCAGCTTCAAGCCAGCGTGTATCTCACCTCGTCTGTCCTCCCCAGCACCTCACCTCACGCCTTTGCCCATGAAGGTCCTGTGGGCCAGGGTGACCCCTCCTACCCCTCCACTCTTTCTGCCCCCTTTAAAGGGCCCACCTCCTTCATGAAGGCTTCCACCCAGGCAGGCTCACAAGATTCCTCTTTTTGGAATCCACATGACCTTTTTGGTATGAACCACTTTTTGCCTAGCAAATTTAAAGGTGCCAAAACCCATTCAATATCCCTTCTTCCTACTTAGATTATAAAATACTACAGATGAGTCAGGTCTTCCATGTTCATATCCTTGTGTCCTGCACACAGTTGACGCTCAGTAAGTGCTCGTGGACTATGGTGTCCTGAATGGGATTCTGAAAATCTCCGTGCCAGTTTCTTTTTTGTGTCCCAAGCCTGCCCAGACCACAGGGTTGGGGAAGATCAGTCCTGATGAGCCTGGCTCCCCTCTGCAGCAGGTGGTTACCCTCTAAAGCCACCTTACCTCTGCCCCCAACCTGGAAGGAGGAAAATGGCTGGTCACCCAGGGAATTGAGTGGGAACCCTGCTTAGCCCCTTCTCCCTCTCCCAAATGCAGGTCTCTGGACCACTGAAAACCAGGAATCTAAGTGTGTGCATGCGTGTGTGTGTGTGTGTATATGTGTGTGCAAGGTGCTAACACTGTCCTTTCTTGGAACTGTCCTTTGCTGATTTGGAAGATGCTTGGGGACCTGCATGCTGGAACACTGTCAGTAGGGGCAGAGGATATTCCAGTGTCCTGTGCCCCCTGGTGTTTGGGATTCTTTTTCTAGGAAGTGAGTCCCTTATTCTCTGTGACCTCAGTTTCCCCATATGAGAAGTGAGCTTGTGATCTCCAAGGTCCCTGCTCTGCCTGACATTCAGCGGTTCCCTGGAGTACTGACCCACAGGCAGCCAAAGCAGGCTCCTGGAGCACCACCAGCATTCAGAGGTTGAAGTGCCAGCTGCAGGTGGGGCAGCACCTCTTCCTGCCCATGCTGGAAGGGCAGCCTGTGGAATAGTCTAGAACACCTAGGTACACTTTCCTCAGAAACAGAGACCTAGGAAGGAGACTTCTGGGTCATCTCCCCGACCAAGAACCTGGAAGGAAATGCCTTTTCACTGCTGTGGGTTTATTTTGAAAAAACTCTTTTAAAAAGTCCATTTGGTTTGGTAGCCTACTTTGGGGCAAGGACCGTGGCTTCCTGGGAGAAACTTGTGACTGGACGTGGGTTGAGAGGTCTCTCGGGCAGGGGCTCCCCACCAGCTGCAGCCTCCCCTCCAGCTGCCCCTGTGCAGGTGGGGGCTGGTAACACTGGACCTCTCACCTCCACACAGTGTCACCCAGTGAAACCAAAGGTGGCCCCTGGAGGAAGTCTGCCCCCAGAGCAGAAATGAGGCTAGAAATACTCATGACCCTCACTGAGCAGTGTTTGAAAGAATGAACAAAGCTGCTGCAGAATGTCAGCTCCTTTTAGACTAAACGGCCAGGGAGCATCTGTGGGCAAGGCATGTGTACATGTGAAGTAGTGGCACACACTCTCAGGCCACATGCTATGGGGTGCTGGCACCAGCCTCCAAGACATGGCCCCCATCCTCCCATCCGGGGACCAGGCCTGCCCAGAGGTCCCCAGAGCTGGCTCCATCCACAAGCCTGGAGCCCGTCAGCAAGGATTCAAGGAGAGGGTGGCAGGAGTGGAGGCCCTACACTCACCCAGAGGGGACACCCAAGAGGGACTCTTCTGCGGAACACATCCCCCATCTTACCACTGATTCTGAGATCCTTAGCAAAGCCAAAAACTTTTGATTCTGTAGTTAAGAGATAAGACTTTAAATACCTACCACCACCCCAGGTCCTGACTGACGTGGACAGGAGGTGTCCAGATGGATGGAGGAGACTGTTCCAAAAGACAAGCTGGGAGGGGAGCCCAGAGGAAGGAGAGGGGACCACTGTGGCAGAGCAACCCTGCCCTCTTCCACAGGCTTCCCAGAGCTCCATGACTGGGTCACCAAGTGTCTTCCTCACCACCCCCACAAGTAAGGACAGGAGAAACCAAAGACCTTGTGTCTGAATTTACAACCTGATGGCCTCTGGCTAAAGGTCAGGCTGTCAAGAAGGAATTCACTGAGGATCTCTTTCTCTAGGTCCCCAGTTTCCTTACTCTCAGTCAGTGTCACAGATGGATCATGTAGATGTCTGTAGGATGTTGCAGTTCAAAGCAAGGACAGTCTGCTGATGGTATCTGAGGACCATATTGGTTATGTTTGTATCTTTCTGTTCTTGACATTTTGGACAGAGCATCAAACTAAATATATGCAGGCCTTTGTTTCCTCAGTGAATGTCTTCCTCACCTAACCTCCAACCTATCCATCCACTCATCCACCATCCATCCACTCATCCAACATCCATCCACCCATCCTTCCATCCACCTGTCCATCCATCCACCATCCATCCACCATCCACCATCCATCCACCATCCACCATCCA
>PVHX01005894.1:9357-107014 GCA_004024805.1 Geosciurus inauris | reverse complement strand
GACAGAGACCCTGCGCCTAATAGAAGAAAAAGTAGGGATCTTCATCAAATCTTCATCATGACAGCTTAGGACCTGACTTCCTTATCAAGATTCCTAAAGCACAAGAAGTAAAATCAAGAATCAATAAATGAGATGGATTTGAACTAAAAAGTTTCTTCTCAGCAAAGGAAACAATCAATAACCTAAAAAAAGAGCCTACAGCATGGGAGAAAATCTTTACCACATGCACCTCAGATACAGCACTAATCTCCAGGATATATAAAGAGCTCAAAAAATTTAACACTAAAAAAATTATCCAATCAATAAATGGGCTAAGGAACTGAACAAACACTTCACAGAAGAAATACAATCTATCAACAAACATGGAAAAATGTTCATCATCTCTAGCAATTAGAAAAATGCAAATCAAAACTACTCTAAGATTTCTTCTCACTCCAGTCAGAACGTCACTTATCAAGAATACAAGCAATAATAAGTGTTGGTGAGGATGTGGGGAAAAAGGTACACTCATACATAGACCCAACTTTTAAAAGAGGAAACTATCTATGAAAAGGTAAACCCTAGCTGCTTTAGAACTTTTTGACCTATAAGCAATTCCAAACATCAACTTTCAAGTGATGCTCACACTTTGCCATGGGAGGCCTTTTACTCTATTTCTCTAACCTAGAGGAAATAAATATAGAAGAAATGCCCACCACACGTGGTAGCACACAGCTGTCATCCCAGCAACTCAGGAAGCTGAGGCAGGAGGATTGCAAGTTCAAAGCCAGCTCAGCAACTTAGTGAGGCTCTAAGCAATTCAGTGAGACCCATTCTAGGGAGGTGGCTCAGTGGTTAAATGGCCTTGGGTTCAATCCCTAATACCAAAAAAAGAAAACAAAAAAATGCTCACACTTAGGAGATTTTAAGATAAATGGCATCCTATTACTATATCTTTGTCCAATCTATAGAATCATAGATACTTAGAACCAGAAGGGATCCTAGAAATCCCATCAGCCTAGCCCCATTTGGTACAAAACCTATGAGTTACCTTTGCCAAGAAAACACTGATTTTGTTCAGGTCTGCTGGTTAATAATATGATAAGGGGCAATAGCCTTTCCCTTGCCTCATGGAAAGAGTTATAATTTGTTTAAAACAATCAGTACTCTCTTTTCCCTTACCAGAGATTGCCTGGGAGGTGGGGCATGTGACCTGGTTCTGGCACTGAATGGGTTCTATTGGGAGCCTCTGGAAAAGAGACTCAGGAGATTCCCTGTTTCCCTTTCCTGGCTTTTGCTGTTGATAACTAAGAAAATGAGCATTGGGGCTGCCATAGCCACTTTGTACCAATGAGGGAAGAGAAGAGGCATCACCAATACACTGAGAATGGAAAGAGCAAAAAGACAAAAAGATTAATAACTCTGGGACCACCAACCTCTGGGCTTCTTGCAAATAGTGCTTGACATTCACTAAGTGTTCAATAGTTAATTTTATTAACTATTTTGCTACATATAGATTCACTAAGTGTTCAATAGCTGTCTATTAGGTAGATGAAAAAATATGATAATAGCCTTACCACCTGTGCCACTTTTAGTCAAGTATTCTCTTATTTGCTTCTGAAAACATTCTAACTGATTGAACAGATTTGGAAAGAGGTTCCTGGAGGGAAAATGACTTGGCCAAGGTTATACCACAAAGTAGACAAGTTGCAAGTAGAACTCCAGATATTTGAAGTAGGTCAAACTGTTTTATTTGTGGTGAAAGGATGAGCCCTAAATGTCCTTGGGCTTAAGAGAGAGTCCAGAGTTGTGAGTCATCTCTGGAGTTTGGCCTGGTTTGGAATCCTAGCCTCAACACATACTTTATGGATGGCCTTGGGTGGATTCAAGTCTCTTAGTCCGAGTTTCCTCATTTGTAGAATCAGGACAATATTACCTACCATGTTAAACTACTGAAAATATTCATTAAGATAAGAAATGAATACTTAGCAGAGAACTGGGTATAAAGTTAACTCTCATTTAATGATAGTTCTCATTTAAAGTATTAATAACAAACTTAATTCAACTTGAAACAAGATATAGGTAAGGAAAAAGGAAACAACATATTTCCTGTTTGGAAAAACAAAACAAAACATAACTATTCTGTCCTGATTTTCTAAGCATTGATACTAGAATTCAACTCTCCACTGGCTTATATTTGGTACAGCACAAAGTCTTCTGCTATATGGTTCATATCTTCAAAAGACTTCCAAACTAATGTGGGAAATGGCTAGACAACCAATTAACAATAATGTCCAACAGAATAAAATGTGCTTGGGAAACAGAGTTAAAGGGTAAAAATGATATTAATTGAGAAACAAACTAGAAAGTTCTCAGGGAGGATGTGACATTTGAATTGGTCCTTGAAAGATAAGGGTGGATTCTTGGTAAGTGAAAAGGGCAGGGAAAGTATTCTGGGATGAAGAGATAGCATGAGAAAAGGTCCAGAAATTTGAAAGTACATGGCACATTCAAAAATAGCAAAAAAGAGCCAGGCGCTGTGGCACACACCTGTAATCCTAGCTGTAATTTACACTAGCGGCTTGGGAGGCTAAGACAGGAGGATCATGAGTTCTAAGCCAGCCTCAGCAATGGTGAGGCGCTAAGCAACTCAGTGAGATCCTATCTCTAAATAAAATACAAAATAGGGCTGGGGATGTGGCTCCGTGGTTGAGTACCCCTGAGTTCAATCTCCAGTAAACCCCTCCCCCCAAAAAATGGGAAACAGAGTTAGGGCGGAAGAAGATGTGGGCAAAAATGCTAGGAAGAAACCTGAGGCTTTATAAAGTTTATACTTGATTTTGTAAGTAACGGGGAACCAGGGTTCATTTTTAAGAATGAAGACTTATGTTTCAGGAATATAATTTCAGCAGTTTGTAAAATTAGTAACCATAATTTTCCTTAGCAAAAAAAAAAAAAGATAAAATACATTAAAAGAACAACCACAAAGAATATCAGACAGTTTTCACAATTCCCATACAGAAGTATTAGGAATCAGAATGCAGACTGTCGATGAGGCATAGAGGCTTTCCAGATAGCTGCCACAAGCCAACATTCAATAATGCAACCAAGGGAAACTCTATGACCATACAAAATCAACATTTTATGGCCTATTTTAGCAACTTCTTTGTACTGACTAATCTTGTTGAACAGTGAATCATAAATTCAGCAAGAGACCATGTCCTGGTGACCTCACTTATTTTAAGCCCACAGGAATATTCCCACCTCTACTGATTCCATGCCTTTTTAGAAACATCATAATTGAAAAAGCAGTCGTCTTAGTTTAAGTCCCATATTTGGCTTTTTTTTTTTTTTTTTTTAATGAAAGATGAGAGGGAAAAAAGGAACCGAAACAGAGCAACATAAAACCCAGGATAAAGAAACTGTATTGCCATGGTTTTTCTAGTCCTAAAGAAAATCTCTGCTTGAGACCTTCTCCTAAAGTACCCAGAACAAGAAAATACAAGCATAGGAATGGTACTAGGTCACCAGAGAGTGAAACCTATGGAAACAAAAGCCCAGGTGACCACTGTGCTTGCCAAGCAGATGAAAATGTGCACACGGTCAGGGAGGGAAAAGTAAGTTAGATTCGGACAGTTTGTTGAGTTTCAGAGCTCTCTAGCTAATGCAAAAGATTTCTTTTAACATTTCTGATTTTTTAAAATTGCTACTACAGTTCATCCAGAAGTAGAGTTACAGGGCACACAGAAATTTTTCAGTGTTAAAAAATTTCAACCATACCCACGTTTCCATCATGACCTTTTGTTACAGATCTGACTACTAATTAGCTCCCACATAACCATGAGTCAAGGTCAATTCTAATACATCCTAGAATGAGACAGTTTTAGAGCTGGGAAGGACAGTGGAGATAATTTAATTGCCTTGTAGTTTTGTAAACCAAAGAAAACATGCAATAAGTGGTTTTTCCAAACTTACATGGTTAGTTAGTTAGGGATAAGACACTTTTAAGTTCTACTTGAGTATTCTCTCCATAACACCTCACCTTCTTCTACCATGTGTCTTCATTTATAGAGATAAGTGTATGTTTGTATGTATTCATAACCTATTTTTCAAATATATAACATATCTAACACCCACATATTAATTTATTTTTATATTCTTCCCTAAAAAAAGGTATGTTTATATTTGAATTGTAATTCTGTAATGTTCGAATTCTGTCTTCTCCACCCTATGGGAAATTCCTAGGTGCCTGTGGTTGTATCAATATTCAGTGAACAGCAGACAGTGGTGCAGAGGGGAAGAGGGTTAAGTATGGATACTAGTCATGAGTATGTCTTTATAAAATTAAGATGTGCTAGGACTAGAAATCAGCCACTTTGGTGGTGGCACCAGGGCTCTCCCTCAAGCTATTTCCCAGTCAACAGCTGTCCAGTGTATGGCAGACACTGGGATGTCAGTAAGGAAAGGAGGGGACCCTGAGGAAGCTGCACTCTCCACTACCTACCTGGAGGTTCTTAAGAAATAACTGCCTCTGCTGCCACCTTGCCTGAGGTCTTTTCTCCCATCACTTTATGACCTAACCTGTTGGCCTTATTATCCAATTATTCTCAGGGAATACAGATAGCACTAGTTATATTGGATTCAAGCCACACCCCACTGACCTGCTCAGACACCCGGCAGCACCCTTCATCCACCAGCCCAGGCAACATTCCTTCTTAATGAGTCATCCTTGGGTCTGCCTGTGCCAGAGGCAACACAATCTCTAGAATGCATTCACAGGCTTCTAAGTAAGATGGCCCAAAGATGGGCCAAAACCCAAGGCCCTTATATGCTTCCAAATCCATGAGGTCAGTTCACTTCAGCTCTCTGTGTGGCTAATATTCAAGAGTGTGAAAGGCAAAGTTACAGTCTCTCTTTTGCATATTCAATAGTCCTCTAAAGAACTGTGACCAGTTCTGCGTTAGCCATGTACTTCCATTAGTGTTCTAAATGCAAGAGACAGTCTTTGCCTAGCTAGAGTGCTTTTGTGTGCCTCAGTTTCTCCTGTATTAATGTCTCCTATTTAATGTCCACAAGAATTTAATGTATATTACTATTAGCCCACATTTTATGGCAAAAGGAAAGGAACCACAAAGATATTAAAGAAACCTGTCCTATGTTTCCCCACTAGAAAGGACTAGAACAAAGTTTGGAACTCTAGCAGTCTAAGTTTAGAGTCAGTGTTTTTAGATAAAATGCTGTTTGTTTGATCAGAAGGCCTTCTTTAGAGAGGCTTGCTTATTAGCAAAACAGTGCTACCACCGGTAGCTACCCACTGCTCTCATTACACCAGAACAGAATCTGCTTTGTGCCCAAAGCAGCATCTACCTTGGTATGGCTCAAGAGCTAGTTAATCATCATTATAGAGGCAGAAGACACAGAGGTCCTACTTAATAAAGACCTCTGAACTTCTTATGGGAGGAAGAGAGGGGATAATGTAAAGTAGAAGAGGAAGAAGAGGTGGACAAGGAGAAGGAAAGTCATTCCTGATAAATCTTTAAACTATTCAAAGTGAGATAAGAAAAAGACAGGATAAAAAATGATTATCAACTGGAGAAAATATAAGACCACGTAGTAATAAACCCTATACATAAGAATGACAGAGCTGGGCACAAAAACAAGTTGACCTCATCAAAATAAATACATTCCACTAAATATCATTTCTTCTCTGGAGCCCCCAATCTCTCATTAAACATCGTTAATTCTTAGAACAGCAGAAGTGGGAGATGGGAGGATTATGGAACATTTTGGGACACTCAACTGGAGATGCCTGTGGAACAGTCCAACAGAGATGTTAACTAAGCAGTTGGACATGTGAGTCTGCAGCCTGACCCCAGAAGTGATGGGTCTTCATCTCCAGCTCTAGCCAATATACTACACCGCATCCCTCTGCTTTTGGAATATGCCTCAGGAGAAGCAAGGAGCATTTCTTCAGTTTGGATGCCTAATTTTAAAGATTTTGAAATAAACTTTACTCAAAGATATTAGCTGATTTTGACAAGTATGCACCAGATGTTGACACACCTCTCCTCAAATGCTTGTGAAAATTAGTCATACGAGAAGGTGATCATCCATGAATCTAGAACTCATCTTACTCCCAGCCCAAGAACGAGTGGCCATTGCTTCCTCCTGCCCTTGACCTGGTGAGCAATGAAAACATCACCTATCTTACTTGCTTACCAAAGCATGCCAGAAAGAAAAGGATCTGAAGCTCAGTATGCCCTTTGTTCAAGTTTGCTGATTCCTTCAGGATGTCTACTATGTAGATGACCAAAAAGTGGCCAGAACGTATTATACCAATACCTGCAAAGGCCATTTGTTACAGTTTGTTTCAAATTACCACTCACTAGATATATTTTCATATAAAATCATAGGCAACTTTCTAAAAGTTTTTATTAGTGCATTATAGTTATACATAATAGTGGGGTTCATTTTGACATATTCATAAATTCATATAACATAATCGGCTCCATTTCAATTCCCACTACTTCCTTTTCTCTCCCCTCCTCCCTCTCCCTTGACTTTTTTTTAAAATTGAGAGTTAAAGAATAATAATCAAATTTGTCAAATACTCAAGGAAAAGTTCAGGGCTTTAGAGAACTAAGTTCTTGATTTTATAATCCAAAGAAGATAGAAAAAATAAAGTTGGAAATATGACATCCTCTTAATTTGGCTTATGCCGGGGTTTTAGAATGGTTAAGGAGACTTAGTAATAAAATTCTATGTGAATTTTAAGAAACAAAAACACAACTGAGGTTATTTGCTAATCAAAGAGTATACCTGTTACAGGAACCCAAGCAGCTCAAAGGCAAAGCCATCATTCTGCCAAGTACAAGAACTTAGCAACTTGTTTGTCAGTTTGATCATTGCTTTATCATGTCCTTTTCCTTTTACTGCCATGGTCATAACCCTTGGCTAGGTGTTAAAGAAGAATGAGGACAGGAGACAAGGAATTACAAAGCATGAATTTGACTTGTTATTTATTTATTTATTTATTTATTTAAATTAATTAATTACTTTGAGACAGGAGTCTTGCCAAATTGCTCAGGCTAGCCTTGAATTTGCAATCCTACTGCCTCAGCCTCCTGACTCACTGGGATTACAGGCATGTGCCACCATACTTGACTAAGTAAGAATTTTAAAAGGATGAATTTGAGCTGTATGTCAAACTGTAGCACCTCATGGGCAGGCACATTGCATTTCCTTAATATACATATTAAACTATACCCTTGCATCAGGTTGTACTTACAAACTAATTTTATGCATTATAATGTAAAATGTATCAATGGACTGCCAAGCAATGGTAGAGATGAAAGTAACTATAAAACAGTATAAAGTACACACATACACACAAACCCAGTTAACTGGGGAGAAGCCATCCAAAATAAAGGTCAAGCAGGGTGACTGAAGAATCATCAGCAATAAAAATGCAGAGTCTATATTAATAAGGTTATCTTGAAGGAAAATGGGAAGGTGTTTGTTAGGTGTCACAGAAAAGAAATATCATGTGTAAGTACATGAGTTTTACCTATACACGTACATATGTATATGTATAATATGTCAGGAGAAATGAACTTCAAGGCCCTACACCCCTACACTGTCTGCACTGTCTTCTCTCTCTGTCCTCTATAGTCACTGCCACTCACTTAGACATAAAGTAGACGTTTCCTCACAAACATCTCATTGACCATCTACTATCTCTCATTACTGAGTAACTTCTTGAGTCTTCATTAGTATCTGATGCCTTCAGCTAGAGCAGAAGTGCTGTGGGGCAGGGATTGTGTCTTCACAGGTCTTCAGATCCATCATGGCACAAGATTCAGCCTAATAGGTAAACCAATCAACAGCTACTATTGTGAACACACAGTATCATACAATGCTCAAAGGAAAATACATTGAATATGAGAATATTATGATTTTTAACACACAAGATTAGAAAGGAAGAATTAACCATAGTTGTCTTTTTTGCTAAATGCCTCTTAAGAAGATAATAGGATAGCTGACTAGAGGTAAGGTAAATGGAAGAGGGAAGCTTCAAAAAGCAAAGCCAGATGAGGAAAAAACTTTAACAATTATTTAATAGACTTCAAATATAAAAACATACCAGTATTTCCTTGGGCATCTTCTACCTTAGTTGGCGAGGGCAACAGAAAAGATGGCCTGGTAAATGGAGGACCTGGAAGAAATGGTTGCTGCTGCTGCTGCTGCTGCTGCAAAGGCATGGTTTTAAGGACCACACGCCAGTCCACTTGAGTAACATCTGACCTTGATCGAGCATGCCCTGGCTTGAAAGTAGAAGTTTCATCCAATAAGTCATTCACAGAACGAGGTCTGTCCCTTCGACGCTGGCAGATATTGAAAAAATTAAAGGTTGATGCTTCCTTTTGTTCCATCCAGGAAAGATTATCTGGAGTTGTCCCTCTCTGGACCATAAACTGTTCTTTGGCAGGGAAGACATTTTGAGCTTTGGTTTCTAAGAGCTTACTCTTACAGTGGTCCCAGATCATGCCCCCCTTGCCCAGGGAGGCAACGTTTCTCATAGCACCATTGTCTGTTATGTTACTGAGTACCTCATGTCCCACCAGTTCAGGGACTTCCTGAATCCCATAAACTTCTGCTTGCTGAACAGCCTTTTCTAGCTTGCTATCAAAAGTACTAAAGAAATCCT
Source organism: Geosciurus inauris (assembly GCA_004024805.1). Lineage (NCBI taxonomy): Eukaryota > Metazoa > Chordata > Mammalia > Rodentia > Sciuridae > Geosciurus > Geosciurus inauris. Next base: position 98,328 of record PVHX01005894.1, on the reverse strand, counting down.
CAGTAACTTCTAATGCTGGGCTGATATCATCCACTTCCAAAGCTTCCATGTCACAGGTTCCAGGAGGCCTATGCCTCCTAAGCTAGTTTAGGAAAGGACTTCATGAACATTCACCCAACAAAGAAAGGTGCTTCAACAATAGAGCTATGAAAACCACTGGAAGGAAACTTCATTCAGCTGCTTAGAGCAGGCCAAGCACAAGAGTCGTTGATATTTTCCTGGTCATTGAAAACATTTGCTAGCTAACAGAGGTATAGGGAGAGAGATGTTTCTTTGAGCTTATTCTTCAGTGAAATCTCTTGAAGACAACAGGTAGTGCTTGTCAAAACAATGCCATGGCAATTCTTGATTTCCTGGAAGAAAATAAACAGGACAATATTGGTACATGGTTCAGTGTATTATATAATATTCAAATCTGCCCAATTACTTTTTAATATTTACAACCCTTCCATGGCAGTCAAATACAAAGGGAGACAACACCTCCATGGAAGTTCCACTGTCAGGAGAACACATCACTCCCCACTTTGTATTAGAACTTACACAGAGCAGGGTGGAGTCCTTGATAAGGAGAAATAAGGCCAACAGCTTTTACTCACACAAAGAAACCTTTGAAAGCAGTTATGAAAAGACTGCCCTGGCAAAATCTCTGATATATTGCCCTAAAATAGTAAGCAAAAGAGACTAGGGTTTCTGTGACTGGCCTCTATCATAATCAGAATGAAAGTCGTAAATGCTTGAGTCCTTTTATAAAACTTTGAAAGCAGTGATGATCTGCTGGGCTTAAAGGTGCAAGAGGGAAGTAGAGAAAGAAACTCTCTCTTTTTATCAAACCTGAATGTTATTGTGACTTGGGTGAGATTATATAATGTCCTGTGATGACTCCAGACTTCAGGATTCCTCTAGTCTTCTTGGAAGCTGGTTTCAGATGCTAAACTCCCTGAGGCTTCCTGGATTGGCCTCAGAGTACAGGTCTAGCCTGGGGGCGTCTATGGCTTGAGCCCAGACTTTAATTCAGACCTCAAGCCCTGACACAGCTCTGTCTGAGCAGAAAGAATCCTACATGAACACCAACTCACTCTCTCTGGGAAACACTAGATCTCCACGATTAGGTTAAAGAGAGCAGACCTTGACAATGATGCAATCTAATACAGTAATACTGTGCACATACAGCCATTTAAATTTAAATTTAGTAAAATCGAAATCTCTTGGTCACACTAGCCACATTTCAAGTGCCCAACATTTGCATATACCTGTGTACCTTTAGCAAAAATCAAATACATAAACAAAACAACTAGACAAAGATTTTTCTTTCACTGTGAATAAACAAGTAGAACTAGTCAATCAGTAATCATTATATGTTGTCCCAAAGATAGGCATGCTTTCTCAAAACTTGAAAATGTTTATGGCTAATTAATTTTTAGCACTTAGGCCATTAAACAGTTATATCAATAGCACTAATCTACATTGATTAACACATGTAAATTAAACTAGTATATACAAACCTTTGTTATAGATTTATCAAGAATGTGATTCACAGAAACTATGGTTAACCTCTTCTCTTGTAAAGTGATAATGACTATGATTAATTTGCATTTATATATTTTGATATTTACTGTGTTAGTACTTCATAAAATTTTTCTAGATACCAACAGGTTTTTTTTTTTCTGAGTCTAAAGTTAAGACTTCAGTCTCTTGAATTGCGTAACAGGGTTTTAATATTTCTATAATTTTGAAACTTGGAATTTTTTCAATTGCATCTTATACACCAGAGAATATGAAAAAGAAATAATCAATCTTAAAACTTCTAGTTCTTTCTTTACTAGAAGTTCAAATGAACACAAAATATAAGATTCCCATTTTATAAAAGAGGTACTAAGGTACGGAGCATTAAGTTAATCTTATAAGATTACAAATACTCCTTTTTATTTTTAACCTCATGTTTCAAATCCAGTCTTTAAACCATGCTAGAGAGAAAGTAAATACCTGCAAGGTAAGTGGGCTTTTTAAAAAATTTGTCAAAATACCTAGGAACACACTGTTTGTGTTCTCTGCTTGGGTATTCACAGGCTGGTAGGAAGCATGCAACCTCTGATGGCCAGCACCGTGGCCATGGAACTCTTCTGTCACACACAGTACCACCATAGACTGTTAAACAGGAAGCGCCTTGGAAATCATCCTTTCAACCCCAGCCTTTCACAGAAGAGGACACTGAGGCCCAGAGAGATTAAGAGGTCCCATGTGTTAATTCCTAGACAGGGAAACAAGTTCTCACCTTAGGTCTTTGTCTATTCCCCCAAATATCAACATGGACAACTCTCTCTCAAAGTGATTATTCATGTCTCCTTCTCAATGAGGCTTGCCCCTTGAGTATTCTATTTAAATGTATACACACATCTCCATCCAGGACTCTTTCATTATTTTTTTAAAGTGATGCTGGGGAGCAAACCCATAGCTCTGATAGGCAAGTGCTCTACCACTGAACTACATCCCCAGCCCTGCCCCGGATTCTTGATCTCACTTACTCTGCTTCCCCTATCCCCCAAATAAATTTTTCATTTTGGAAAAGTTTTAGATCTACAGAATTATTACAAATACAGCAGAGAGTTCTTATATACCTCACACCCAGTTTCCTCTATATAACATCTTACATTAATATGGCACATTTGTAACAATAAATGAACCAATAGTGACACATTAGAATTAACTAAAACCCATACTTTATTTCAATTCTCTCAATTTTAACTAATGGCCTTTTTTTGTTGTTTTTCCAGAACCCAAAACAGGACAACACATGACATTTAGTTGTCATGTACCTTTAGCCTCCTTGGCTGTGACAGTTTCTGAGACTTTGCTTATTTTCGAGGACCTTCACAGTTTTGAGGACTGGTAAGATATAGAATGTCCACCATGTGGAATTTGTTTGATGTTTTTCTCATGATTGGAGCAGAGCTATATGGTTTTGGGAGGAAGACCACAGGGTAAAGCGCCATTCTCATCATATATCATAATTACATACTATAAACATGCCTACTGCTACTGTTCATGTTAACCTTGATCGTCTTTTTTCCTTAAGCATTTACAATCTTCTAACATACCATTTAATTTACTCACTTTTTACTGTTTCCTCTCTCCCCACAAAAACATAAGTTCTACAAGTCCAGGAATTTAAACTCATTTTCTTCACCAAGGTATCCCAAGTATATGGAATAATGCCTGGCACACGTATTAAGGCATTAAATAGACACATGCTTTGTTATTCTTTTGCATGGCACTCATGGCCCTTCCTAGTCTATCCACCTCTCCACTGCCACCTAACTGTTTTATTCCCCTATGCTTTAGTTCAGGTTGGGGAATCTTTTCTATTTCCTATTTGCCCAGGCTCTCCTAGCACTCTGGATTTGCCACATTGTACTGAAATGATCAATCTCTCTAGACCCCACTCTGAGCTCTGTGCAGGCACAGTGCCTTATTCACCCTCCTTCACAATCTCTTGGGCTCCATTTTCCAACCTTATTCATTTTCATCTTTTCCTGGACTCTATTGCCCTTAAATAGAGTTTAGTCTCTGTAATTGAATACCTCTTACTAGCCTGCCTCATTTGGTTTTGAATCAGCTAATTAAAAAAAAATAATAACATATTCAGACAGGTTAAAATATGAGGTGATCTTTCCTCTGACAAAGTGTATGTGGTGGGTACAGGGTGGTGTGCACCAACACAAAGCTGGAAATCAGGAACCAATTCAAACCATGTTCTAAATTGGCTCAACCACACACTTGCTGGGTGGCCTCTGGCAAACCATTTAACCTCTGAGTGCCTAATTCAGCTATGTGTATGGAATAAAGTCACTAATATCAAATTGCTTTGCATGTGGATCATTCACTAGGTAGCTGTTCCAATATGCCTTTAAAAATGCAAATTGTAATATAATTATGGAGCACTCCATTGGACCTCATTCGACAACCATGTGCTTTCCCTAGAAAGATTCATCAGCTCAAAGAGGCAAAGTCAGCAACTGGCTTCTTATAGAACACTACTTCTCAGCCAAACTCAGTGACCTATATATATTTTATCTTATATTTATATAGAATACCCTTTCCATAAAGGGAAATATTTCTCCTGTTTAATATAGTTGAGAAATTGAGGTCCATCTGTCAACATAGTAATAAAAGAGCTCAACGGCTGGGGATATAGCTCAGCTGGTAGAGTACCTGCCTTGCGTGCACAAGGCCCTGGGTTCAATCCCCAGAACCACAAAAAAGAAAAAGAAAAAGAAAAAAGAGCTCAACCCCAAGAAACCCATGCATGCATCAAAATGTAACAGCATAGGGAATCAGTTCATTGCTATTTTCTAACAAGGAAATCTTCTGTTTACATGCTCAGAAGGCTTGGATAATTAACAGGATGAATACAGCAGCCCTCCCACACAGAGATGGAGCAGACAGGCCAGCCCACACAGAGATGCCATGTTCTCCTGAGCTTGATGGCAAAAGTGCTGACTTCTCTCCTTGACCAAATGACTTATAATCAGAACTTAATGAGCGCTAGAGGTATTTGAGGACATGTAGTTTTAGAAGCAGCTGGACTGGGCAGAAAAAAGCAATGCCAAGACACCTAGGACAACTTGTTTCTACTAATCCATTTTCAAAAATAAGGACAAAGGGTGGTCACAGGGTGGTCAGCACTCATGATTCTCACATGTTCTTTACTTTGGTTAATGTTGTCGCTGAGAAATGTTTGAGTTGCATAATATAATGGAACCACCAGAAGAGGATCTGACTGTAATAACATGACCTCTCTGGACCATGAGGCTATGATTTTTCATGGTGTTTTGTCATAAAAACAGTGTAAGTATACTGATGGCACACAGGCAGGCCACAAGCATATTAGGAAGTGGTACTGGAGTGGTCCTCATAAAAAGAGTTCAGGGGGCTTTCAGATGACATGGACAGCTAGAAACACATTTGGAATACCATTTTTACATGCTTAGAGGAAACACTAAATGGCTGTAGTGTATCCAAATTCCAACAATTGAGAAGACTATTGCTATGCTATGGGATGAACATCCCATTCATTCAAATAATTTATGTAGTGGTTTTCTTCCTGTTCTAAATATAATAAATACTCACAGAAATTCTGGAAAATACTGACAGATATGAAAAAGAAAAATCAGTAATAATCTCATGACTCAGAGAAAGCAAACTAACAGCCATTTTTTAGCCAGTATTTAGTTGGAATCAAGATTACATATATAGTTTGGTCACATTATCTCTTTAAATACATGCTCCAAAAGCAAACAGCGAGAAATGCTAATGAAGAAGAAGAAGAGAAAGAGGAAGGAGGAAGAAGGAAAAAAGAGAAAGCAAGCAAACAAGCTGGCTCACTGGCCGGCCCCAGGGACACCTTACTACCTGGCATGAGACCCTACTCCAATGTACTTCTCTTTCACAGCTATCTAGTGACCTCATTATTATATAGCCACTACAGTTTTTCAAAGGCCTTACTGTCCTTGATACTGTTAATGAACCCTCCTTAAAAGTTTCCTCCCAGGGTTTCATGGGCGTTATACTCTCAGGTTTTCCTCTTATTTCTACCCATTTAATCCCAGTCTCCATATTCCTCCTTTCATTGCTGGTCTCCTTATCAAATGTGGGCATTGTCGAGCTCTCTTCTCTACCTGAAGCTACATGTTCTCCTTAAGTCAATGAAACCACATGTGCAATTTCAATAATTACTTCTATATTCATGTCACCCAAATTTCTACCATCAGCCTCAAGCTCAGACCTGTATCTGGTCCTGTGTTCCCAAGTATTTGTAGGGATTTCTATTTGCCCTCCTTCATGACAAAATTAAGCACAATGTGCCTAAAATCACCTTCCATGATTTTTCAGTAAATATTTGCTGAGTGACCACTGTGGGCTGGACACTATTCTAGGCACTGGGAAAACAGCCGCAAAAACAAAAACAAACAAACAAAAAGTTCAATGCAACTTCCATTGATGACAAGGGTCAAATCTTTAACCTGGCATTCTAGGCCACAACATTGGTTCAGCTTGCTGTCCAATTTTGCACTTCTCTTTTTCTCCAAAGTAGAATGATAATGCTAAACTTTTATGCTTTTCCAGCTGTAAGTGTCTGCTGGCAGTTATCACTGAGCTCCTCTGCCCCACTTCCATCTTTTAAACTCTATCTACTCTTGAAGGCCCAGCTCAAACACTACCTTTTTAAAAAAACAAAACAAAAACCTCCTGATTCTAAAATGATCTCTTCTTTTTTTAAACTGCCACAGAACATCTTGGTACCTCCTCCACAACATATATCACATGGCGGTATCCTCTTTCTGAGATAATGATGATGATAATTATAATTTATCAAAATTCTATTTTGTCCCAGGTATGTGGCGTGGTACTTTATATCTCTTAAGTGTCATGATGTGTAAATGTGGGCACTGTAATTCCCATTTTACAAATGAGGAAACCAAGGCTGAACTGAGGCTACCTTGACCAAGATCACACACTTAACCTACTGGATTTACAGCAACTTGAAAGCAGCAATTCAGCCCTATTCTACTTTTACAACCCTCACTGGGCCTAAAACTGTGGCTAGTACCTAATGGGTATGCAGTAAATATTTGTTAAATAAATAATTGAATAAAGAACAAAATTTTCAGAGCATGACATCTGTAAAGATATATAAAGACATGTAAAACTCTAGTTTTCTGGCAAAAGTAAATTTGAATTCTTTGCAAGTTTGCTTAAGTAAAATTTGACACACTTTCTAAAACATTATGTTGATTCAAGCTTTTAATTTTTTTCATAGTAGAAAAAGTTTCCTAGCTATTGAAACAAGGATTGAAAAATAATATAACAAAAGTCAAGTGGCAAAGACTGCACTCAGACCTTTCACAGAAACAAAAGGAGCTATTACAGAACTTAGAAATCATTTTGTGAACCACTACAACATAAAGCAACTTGGTGGGTCTCATTTGCCAGTCATGTAGAGCTGTAGCTCTTTTGACCCCAGTAATGAGATGTTCCTTTTGAAATAACTTCAATCAATTCAAGGCCTTTTTCAGTACATCTCAGCACATGTTTCTTGTTTTCCACCTGCAAATTCATTGAGATATTTGATGCTCTGAGATGTTTTCCCAGAAACCAACCTAAATATAAGCATGGTTTTTCAAATCTCAAGCTGCTTTGCTACTGAAAGTAGCAATGTTGTTAACACTCCTAAGTCAACCACTCGATTGGAAAGCTGAGGCTTCTGGTTGGGAAGCCCATTTCCATGAAACCACCAATACTCTAATGTGTCCTGCTCTTAGAAACAAAACACACAGAAACAAATTTCAGTTATGTAATCGTCTAAAAATGCAGACTTGATGCTTTCCATCTCCCTCTGCCTCCATGGAAGGGAATGGTAAGTTAAAAGCAAACAAAGGAACCTTCATCCTAGGGCTGGGGTGAAAAAGGCAAAAATTTCCATTGTAAAAACCACATGTTTCTAGAGTTAACCTCTGACTGCAACAGGAATAACTAGCTAGGTATACCTAAGAACCACAGGAGCCAAGCTAGCTGGCACAGGCTGAATGTATGACAGACCACAGCCAGGAACATAACGAGGACGTACAGTGAGACTCAAAGATGTGAGCTCCCCTAAAAGAGCTAGGGAAGTAGCTTCAGATTTAAAGATATCTATCAGCTCAAGTAACTATTTAGAATCTTCTACTTGAACCAGAAAAATGGGGCTCTGTTTCCAAAACCAATACAGGATTGAGTTTCATTCACTTTTCTCATACAACTCCTCAAAGTTAACCTGTGGGAAAATCACTTGGTTTTACTGAGAATACTCATTTTTCACAGGCATGCTTTAGAGTATGGTTTATAAAGTGCTTGATAAGCTTCTTAATAAATACTTATAGTAATATCAAAAGAGAGAAGTAGGTAAAGTAATAGGACTATTTCAAAGATGATGAAAGAGAGACCGAGATGATTCATCTATTGTCAGTGAAGGCCCATGGGGAAGAAAAAGAAGTTCCTGAAATCCTTGTCTAATTACTGAGTCCTGTGGGCCACCCAAGTTCAATTATCTTTTAAATCACCTTAAATCTCACAGGCGCCCTTGTGGTAGAAGGTCCATAAACAGGGAATAACTAGGTTGAACCCAACACATGAGCCATCCAGACTAAATACTGAATTTGTTCAGTGGGGCAACAGTGTGGCAATGGGCAGAACACAATCTCTAACACCAGGAGAGGGTTCATGTCCCAGCACTATCTTCTAAGCTGAATGATATCCAGCAAGTCAGGCCAACTCAGAGCCTGCTGGCCCTCCTGTGCCAAACAGAAATCCTGCCAACACCTGTCCACATCTACCCTAGAGAGTTGAGAGCACAAATGCAGATCATGCATGTGGAAGTTCTTCGCAAAATCTAAAACAATTATTATTTCTGTTAGAAGTGAGCTGATTCCTAACTACACAACCATTCTTACTCAACCAGTATTTACAAAGGATAGATCAGGTACCCAAACATTACTTAAATACTAGGGACACAAAACACAGCTCCTGCCCTTGAAGTAATTAATAGCTAGTGGGGAATAGACACACAAACAAATATAAAAAGTGCCTTGTTAAGTATAGAAAAGGTGTTATGGGAAAACAAATAAGGAATTGCTACAAATCAAAGGAAAACAAAGAGTTTTAATTAACAGAACACAATTAAGTGACAATGATACGTACACAGAGATAATTTCAGAGAAAAACAAAGACAAAGGAAACACACAAATAAAACCAATCATACCTGATCTAGAAATGATGCTGCTTCTGACAGGAAGCTGTCAGACTATAGTAACAGCTTCAAAGGTCTCATCAAAGAGTGTGCTCTACATGAGCAAACACACAGAAGGCAAGGACGTAAGGATCTTCTTCACATAGTGCTCAAGTCTTTCTGACCCACACAAACAGTCCTGTCCAACAGAAGGCCTTTGCTGGGTGGCTGGGATGTCATGGGAAATGAATAATTCACTTTTTGTTGACTTTAACTCCTTAGGTCACTGCAGCTGATTAGCAGACGGGAGAATACTTACACAATTTTGACTTTCAAAATAACCATCAGCTTATGGGTTAGCACAAATTCACAAAGCCACTTCCTATAGGCACTAACAGAGAATGCATGTGAGAATTAATTGATTTTTTTTTTCCTTTTCTCCACTGCATTGGAACCTGCTAAAAAATAAGATTAAATTTTTGTCAAATGGCACCCCAAGAGTACCACACCAATGATCAGGTCTAAAAGGTGACTCACCTCTTGTTTGAAACAACAGACAAATCCTGTCATGGTGATAGGCTACATCCATCACCTCTGCCTTCCTTTTGGATTTAATCTGTGACAATGACCTTAGCTACTAATCAGCCTATTACCAATTTAGTCAGTAAGTAAGCGAGGCTGGCAAATGCAGACAAAACACTCTCTTTGACCCTAAATGATAAGGCAAAATAATAGAATGAGCCTTTATTATTTAACTATGTACGACATGAAGGCCAGAAAAATCTCTGCCCATCATATAGAACAGAGGAAAAGTTTTGAAAGTGTGAAAGATAAAAATAGTAGGACTGGGCTGAGGTTGTGACTTGTGGTAGAGTGCTTGCGTAGCATTTGCGAGGCCCTGAGTTCAATTCTCAGCACCACATATAAATAAATAATAAAGGTCCATTGACAACTAAAAATATATTTTTTAAAAAAAGAATAGTGGGACCTACATTTTCACCCCCAAATCTGGGCTTAAATTTCTTCTATTATGGACCATTACCATTAGTGTAAAATGCATTTTTACACAACAATTCTGCAATGTGTGAATATTCTGGAGTTGAATTCTAGGGCTCTGACCTACATTTCCTTGATTGTTTTGACCTGATATTATGATGACAAGCATATAAACAGTTGTCCACGATTAAGATCTACTAACTAGTACTATAATAAGCTAATGTCCTGCAGAGGCTCCCTTTGATATGGATAGTCACGTTAGAGGTAGAATGATGTACTTAATAAAATGGTTAAAAACAAAATCAAGGTGATCCTTATAGCTCCTCAACCAAGATTGAATAACAATTAAATAATAGCTATTTAACTGTTTAAAGGTTAACAGTTATTTAACTTATTAAAGGGCAGACATTAGTTATGTAAAGCCCTTTACCTACAGGGTGTTGTTAAATCCTCACTGCACAACAACACTATCTGAAGAGTTGTTATTATTATTACCATTTCACCAACAAGGAGATTGAGATGTAAAGAGATGAAGTAACTTGTCTAAAGAGCAAGGTTTCTAATCACTCTGCCTAAAATACACACACAGTTGTATATGAAAAATTCAAAGAAAATTAATTATCCTGAAATAATATGCTAACATTTCACACACATGGTGCTTCAAAGTTTAGAGTCAAATGCCAGCCTCTTTAACATTTATTTTTATATCTTTCTATTTGTTAATCCCATGATCTAGGGAGTTCATTGATAAATATCATCTTTTCACCCAGAGAAACAGTTGACATTTAATTTACCAAAAAAAAAAAATCACTTCTATAATACATCTGTGTCATTGTAAGTTCTCTAAGGGAATGGTAGATGAGAAGTCCCTGAACAGAGTTAAAAAGTTGTTCTCTAACTAAATAACTAAACTCATTCTCTTTTGACCTTGGACACATTACTTGGAATGTTTGCAAGGGTATAATAACTGTAACTTCATTTAGGCCAAACAAGAGCTTTTGCAAATGTTTACATAGTCCTAATTGCCTGAACCTTTTACTAATGTTTCCCTAAGACATCATTTTTCATTTAGCCAATAAATAGAAACACTTGTAAAAATGTTTGCTTAAAAGAACTTGCAAACAAATGTTTCTGTCAAAAGAATTAAAGAGAAATATTTTCAAATTGGATGTTACCATAGATAATTCAAACATTTTAACTATTAAGACATATTCAAATAAACTGCCTCCTTCTAAAGCCAACTTGACTTTAAGGGGTGACAAACATCAATACACAAGGGATTCAAACAAAATTTAAAAATTGGCTCACAACTTTCAGTCTTATTTTAAATCTACTAAAACACAATAATGCCAGGTTTCATATTACCACACTACAACGAAAATACAGACATCATATATACCATTTTGGTGAAAGACAACTACTTTTGGACCATAAGATCTGGAATTAGAACTGAGTCTCAATCTTCTATGCACCACTACCAGAAGTGTGATTCTGTGAAAGCCACTAGAACCTGAATTTCACTTACTTTGTCTGCAATGTAGGGTGAATAAAGATATCTGCCTCACTTTCAAAGGCAGTTTTGGAGCACAAGCCAAATAACATAGTATAGTGCTTGGTGAACTCCAGATCAGGCCACAGGATGCCCACAGGTGTCTTTCTGGTACCAAAGAAAAGGTCACCACATTCTCTTTGATCTTCTCCCATTTTAAACCAACACAAACTCACAGAATAGTGACAGCAATCAGTTTCGGAAGCTTTACAATAGATTTTAACCTACTCAAGGGTTCCTCTTGCATTGTCCAAATCAGCAGGAGTTGCTCTGCCTCCACTTTTCTGGTGGCCTTGGAATGGAGGGATTCAGTGGTGCAAGCATTGTATGAGTTAAAAGGAACTGATATTCTCAAAGAAACAACACAAAAATAACACCCCTTCTTGCTGAGGATACATTCCCTCTCCTCTCTTCTTTGTTTAAGTTTCTGGAATAAATTCACCCTTTATCCTTGCAGACTCCATTTATCACCACCCATTTGTTCTCCCCCCAAAAGCAGTCTAGTTCTGCCCCAGCTGAAACTTCAAAGGCAGAGGTCACCAATTATTTCCCATGCTGCTAAGTCCAGGAGACTTTTCCCTGTGCATCTCACTAACCACTGGGTATGTGACCTACAGAGCATCCATTTTGTTGCTCTCACACCCCCACAGACACAGCCTGCTCTGTTATTTCTCCATTTCTAGATGCTCCTCACTCTCCTTTTTGCCCGTGTCATAAATGGGAGTATTCTTGTTATACCTATAATCCTCTCATCCAGTTCCTCTTCTGCTCTCCCTGAGTGATCTCCATTCCTGTGACTTCAGCTCCAGTCCATCTCTAATCCACTCAGCAGATGAGGAACAGATCATTCTTCTGAGCTCTAGACCACCCAAGCAAATGCCTTTCATATGTCCCCTAATTCTTTTTTTAAATATATTTTAGTTATAGATGAAATCAACATCTTTATTTGGTTTTATTTTATTTTTATGTGGTGCTGAGGATCGAACCCAGTGCCTCACTTGTGCAAGGCAAGCACTCTGCCACTGAGCCACCACCCCAGCTGTGTCCCCTAATTCTTGATATGCACAAAACCAAACTTCTCATCTGCCCTTCAAATCTGTCCCTCATTCCATCATTTTCTAGAGTGAAGGATATCACTATCCACCCCAGAAGAATGAACATCAGCCTTGGCTCTTGTGGCTCCCTCACCTACAATTACTCCAATTCAGCAACTCGTGTGAACTCTATCTCCACAATATCTGCCAGATCTATCCATTTACCTCATTCCTGCTGCCTTAGTGTAGTCATCATCATCCAGTTGTCTTCCCTTCAGTCTTAATCTTCTTGTTTCTCATTTGCCACACTGCAACCAAAGTGGGCTTTCTACAAAAGCTTCTCGGAAAACCACCCACTCCTTAGCATTACCTTGAAAAGCTCAAGACCACTCACCTTCCTGGGCTTACCTCTTAACTCTCCCTCTCCCATTGCAACACTGCTTTGTCTCCAGCCATGAAGAATTTAGAAACTAGGGGCTGTGGTTGTGGCTCAGTGGTAGAGCACTTGCCCAGCATGTATGAGGCACTGGGTTCGATCCTTAACACCACATAAAAATAAATAAATAAAATAAAGGTATGGTGTCCATCTACAACCAAAAAAAATTTTTAAAAATAATTTATAAACTAGAATTATCTACCTGCTTTCTTACCTATCCTGTTTTGCCTGTCTGGAATGCTTTTTCCCATGATCATCATCCTCATCCCTTTACCAGTACTGTTCCCTCCTTAGCCATACCTCCCCTCCCCACTCCCCCTGCAAACTGACTAATTTTAATTCAGCCTTCAGGTCTTTTCTGAGGAATCATGTCTCCGACCCCTCAGTTTCATTTTGAACAGGCCTCCTATACTCTTCCATAGCATCCTGACTTCCTTCATTGGAATGCTTCTTATATTATTCAAAAAATGGTCTGTCCACTCGTCTGTCTCCCCCAACAGACTATACGCTTCATGAAGGCAAGGGCTGTGCCTGTAATGTTCAAGGTGGTATTCCCAGCTCTAAGTACAGTGCCATGACGCAAGGTAAATCCTCAATCCTCATTTGTCAAATCAGTGAATAAATGGATCCCTGAAGGCAGAAGAAAAATTGTTCTGGAAAACTAAAGTCCTGGTAAACACATGGGAAGAGATCATTTAGCTAATTTCCTAGACATGAAAACTGCTGATTACATTTCTGATGTTTTCTAACCCATAATGCATGTTCCCTATTCCGTGACTAAAGATCAACATTTAAAATCACGTCTATAGATGAGAAGTAAAGTGAATGATTAACAATTTCCCAATTACATAAATGTCTGCAAGTGAACTGGATAATGCTGAACAGCATAGCTTTACTTTGAATTGAATTATAAGTTGGCTACACTAATCAAGATAATTGGATAAACAAATCTCTACCATACTCATAAATGTGGCATATAATTGGGGAATCTGATTTGAAACATGTAACTCCAATTAACAATTAATCATAGTATGAAAAACAAACAAAATGTTAATGAAAACAGCATGTGTGATATCTCAATGCAATGTCCTCTATATTTTGAGTTTGGTTTTTGCTCATAACTCATACTGCCATCAAGATTAATTACACTCTTCAGCCAATAAAGCTTTCACTTCATTGTCAGCTGGCAGGTAAATTATGTGGGATTTTCAGTGTTTATTATGATCCAGAGTAGCCAATGAAATAAAGCAAACACTATGTGGACTTTATTACTGATGGTCATTTTTATCACACTCTTACTCATTACTGAGTTCATGAAATCATTTGGCTTGCACCAGAAGCTGGAAAATAGTTCAAATCTTTATGAATCAAATCCCAAATCTACTTTAAAAGAAAAAGGAAACAACAACAACACAAAAGCAATTCCTTGCTAGATATCCTCCCCAATATCCTTTCTTTTAAAATTCTCCATGAAGCAAATCAGCATCTAGCAGCCGTCAATTGGCCAGCAGAAACTTTTTTCTACTTCTCTAGGGGTATGGAAGCATAGGGTGAAGTGAAAATAGAAAAGGAGTCAAGAGGAAAATAAAATTGGGAGCAGCAGTAGCCTAGTGCTTCTGAAAACTGTTTAGAGATGGACAACTCTAAAAACTGCCCGGATGACCTATTAAAATCAGGTCTTCTGAAAGTACAAATCTGAGTAGTACACATCTATCTGCCTGCTTCTTAAATATGGAAACAAACGACTTCAAATCTTCTCAAAAGTACACAAACTGGAGTTAGAGTATGTTAAGTCTCTGATAAATATTCAATAAAATATTATCTTTGGATGTTTCTAATGCAGATGATACTGGTCTGTGTCCAGTTTGATTTCTTGGTACTAACGTGCAAAACTATTTTTGACAAACAGTTCCATAATTTCTCAGAGTTCTTTGTTTTCCCTTATATAAGTAAACTAGATCTATAACCTAAAGCCTAAATCTACTAATCTAGGAGGGGAAAAGGACTTTTAATGCCTTCTTTTTCTGTTGTTTTTGCATGATACTCTGTGATCTTTCTACCACAAAACTTTCAGTGATTACATACCAAGAAACATTATCCAACTTTATTTTATTTTATTTAAAAAAATTTTTTTAGTTCTTGATGAACCTTCATTTTATTCATTTATTTATATGCCATGATGAGAATCGACCCAGTGCCTCATGCATGTGAGGTAGGTTCTCTACCACTGAGCCACAACCTCAGCCCCCAACTTTATTTTCAACCTTTCCAATAATATTTATTGCTTCCTGCCTCATATTACTTTCTTAAAAAGTCAGTTTTTGCCACATATTTATGATTTTTACTATCTTCATAATTTGTACAATGTTTTAGATTCACTGTATTCCCCACAATGTCAACAGGCTTTTTTAACAGTTTATTGACTTCCATGATTATAAAAAAAGTGTTACAAGTAGTTGTTCAGCATCTTGAAAACACGGAAAAAGAATAAAAGGCAAAATAATGCTTATTCAACACTGTCCCCATTTTAGCCTTTTCAGTCCTCCCCATAGAGATATTTATTTATTTATTTATTTGTTTGTTTGTTTGTTTGTTTGTTTATTTATATGGGAGACTGAACCCAAGGCCACTTTACTAAGCTACACCTCCAGTCCCATTTTGAGACACAGTCTCACTAAAGTTGCTGAAGGTCTTGCTAAGTTGCTGAAGCTGGTCTGGAACTTGTGATCTTCTTGTTTCAGCCTCCTGAGTCCCTGGGATTACATGTATGAGCCACCACATCCAGCACCTATAGATTCCTTTTTGTGGGGCGGAGTGTACTGGGGATTGAACTCAGGCCAGTATTACTCCTATTTTACAGATACAAACACAACAAGGCTAAGTAAACTACCCAAGTTACACAACTTGACCGCTGAGCCACATACCCAGCCCTATTTTGAATTTTATTTAGAGACAGGGTCTCACTGAGTTGCTTAGTGCCTCACTTTTGCTGAGGCTGGCTTTGAACTCTTGATCCTCCTGCCTCAGCTTCCTGAGCCACTGGGATTACAAGCGTGCACCACTGTGCCCAGTGGGATTCCTTTTTTTTTTAACATACTTGAGAGCATATTATAGATACAGTACTCTATTGTGTTGTTACCCCACTTAGTAACAATTGGGTAACACCTTACTACACTGTTAAGATTCTTCATAAATATCCTTTTTAATGTCTGTATAACACTATATTTTTTATGGTACCATAATTTAACTGTACCCCTGTTATTCGGCATTTAGGTTTCAGCCAACACTTTTCTAAACGAGGCTATACTGAGCATCTTTGAATACTAATCTCTGAAATATTCCTCATTAGATTTCCAGACGAGGAATGCTAGCAGAGGTCAAAGTTAGGAGCATTATTGAGACTTTTCATAACTTAGCCAATGTGTTTTTCAAAAAGGTCATAACAACTGTGTGCTTCTCACAGCACGTGAAGAGTGTCTACTCCATTACACCCTTACTAAAATGGAGAATTAGAACTTGTAGAAGCTGTGTTAATTGGAGAGTTGAAACAAATGGTACCTTGTTACAGTTTCAATTTTAATTTCTTTGATTAACAGAAAGAATATGTTTTTATATGTTTATGGGCCATTTAATTTTCTTTTCTATGGATAGTGTGTTAGCTTGCTGTCACTATAATAAAAAATTGATAATCAACTTGTAAAGAGAAATGGTTTATTTTAGCTCATAGTTTTGAAGTGTTAAGTATATGATCAATTAACTCCATTTTATTTGGACCTGTGGCGAGGTAGCACATCATGGTCAGAATACCTAGCAGAGCAAAACCATTTATATTATGAGCCTGGGAGCAAAAAGAACAAGGAAGTATCTGGAATCCCACAATCTCTTTTGGAGGCATGCCTCTAATAATCTAATGGCCTTCCACTAGGCCCCACCTGTAAAAGGTTCCATAGTTTCCCAGTAGCACCACTCTGGGGACCAGGTCTTTAATACATGAGCCTTTAGGGCATATTCAAGATCCAAACTATAGCAGTTAGTCTCTCCATTTCTTTTGCCATTTTTCTCTTGTCGTCTGTTTTAGTTTTTTACTGCAGAGTAACACATTTCCACAAACTAAGTAGTTCAAACAACACCCATTTATTATCTCACAGTTCCAAATGTTCCAAATGTCAGGAAGTTTGGAAGGGTTGGTCATAAGACAAGGTGTTGGCCACTCTCAGCTGGGCTCTTATCTAGAAACTCTGGTAAAGAATCCTGTTTCAAGCTCATTTGTGTTGCTGAAAGAAGTCAGTGTCTTGTAGCTTTTCTGTGGTTCCCACTTCCATGCTGGTTGTTAAATGGGGGCCACCCTCAGTAATTCTAGGCCTTCTAAATTCCTAAAGGCTGCTTGAATTCATTCTCTACTATACACTTCCACCTTTAAAACAGCAACATGTTGAGCCTTCTTGTTCTTCAAATCTGACTTCCCAGCCAGAGAAAGCACTCCGCTTTTATGGGCACCTGTGATTAGATTAGGCCTACCTAGAAATAGATTTTCATTTTAAATTCAACTGTGCCATGTAACAGAACACAATCAAGGGAGTGATATCTTATCATAGGCACAATTTCCAATGATTAGGGACAACAATCTTGGTGGAGGGGCATCTTTAGAATTGTGCCTACCCCAGAGTCTTAGGTGTTGTTTCACATAATTTGTTAGTATTCCTTATGATAAATCTCAACTGCATGCATCAACTGAATAAATTCATCTTCCTGATGACTACTTGGAAGCTGTGCTTTCACAATGGCAAAGGCAACTGTGGATGAGATACTGTGTGTTGATAAAGATTTTGAGGGCCTAACTTTGTCAAACTTGATATTTTTGTTTTTTTACTATGGTAAAATATACATAACAAGAAATTTACCTCTTAACCATTTCTAAGAATACCATTCAGTTAAGAACATTCACATTGTTGTATAATCTCCAAAAATCTTTCCATCTTTCAAAACTGAAACTCAATACCCATTAAACAATTCCCCATTCCCATCCTCCCCCAGCCCTCAGTAATCACCATTCTACTTTCCAACACTGGTAAATGTTTATTTTGTATATTTATTAACAAATATGCACATAGTAATTACTATATATTAGGCACTGTTCTAAGCACTTTAAAAAATTAACTCATAAAACTCTAATGAAGTTAGTATAGTTATTATTCCTATTTTACAAATTCAAACACAGCAAAGCTAAGTAAACTACCCAAGTTACACAACTAGGAAGTGATCAAGCAGGAATTTAAACTGAAGTAGTCTGACTTTATCTAGTTCTTGCTATGAGCCATCACATCATTATAATATTCATTGTAAAAATAAACTCAACAGGCATTAATATTATTTCTTGGTGCATGATTTTAAAACACATCTCTATGTACAATTTAGCCCAATATTTGTCTCCTAAAAGTTAGACTATGTGACCAAGGTGACACATGCCTACTGACCTTTTAAAGACGGTATGTGTAGCCTACTCTTTGTTAAGGAATTTTCTTAAAGTTAATGAGACAAACACTACTTAGTATTTTAAGTATACCAATTATAATTTACATGTGATGTTTTATAATAGCACACTTTTAAAATACAAATCACAACACACTGTGATTGTTGAAATTTAAAAATAAGTGGGAAAATAACTCGGTATTTCCCTTTAGCTTCTTCCAAGGAGGAAAAATGAAAGAGAAAAATACCTTCCAAATAAGTTTACAACAGCGTGGTTCCATCTCATTTTAACCTAGTAAATTCAAATGGTCTTACTTTGCGAGCTATATACATAAAAACCAGTCTCAATTTGTCATCCAATGGTATTTCTCGGTAGTAATTTAAGAAGTGGGCCTGAGATTTCCTTATCTTGATTATTTTAGCTTAGTAATCCTTTCATAGAAGACCAGCCCATGCTTGTCATCAGTCATGTGGCTGTCATTTACTATACATTTAAAATGGGCAGAGTCCGGGCGCGGTGGCTCACGCTTGTAATCCAGCACTTAGGGAGGCTGAGACAGGAGAATCGCGAGTTCAAAGCCAGCCTCAGCAATGGCGAGGCACTAAGCAACTCAGTAAGACCCTGTCTCTACATAAAACACAAAATAGGGCTGGGGATGTGGCTCAGGGGTCGAGTGCCCCTGAGTTCAATCCCCGGTACCAAAAAATAATAATAATAAAAATAAAATAAAATGGGCAGAGTCGACAGAAAGAACAATCCTTACGTTCTCTGGGCGGCCCGGCTGGATGTGGGCTAAAAGCTCTGCTGAGGTTTGGTTTCCATGACCCCTGGAGAGAGGGTACCAAAAACAACGCACGGAGCAAGATCGCCTACATCAACTACTTTCTACTCGTATATTCACCTGATTCATCCAAAAAAAATGAGTAAGAAAGCATCATGTAATCTCCCTTCACTCATTATCCATTGCAATGGAGTGCAGCCTCCGGCAAGAAATACAAAACGGTGCGGAGAAGAAACAGCAAAATCATCTCTACCCCGGGGAGCTTCTCGGTATTTACAATGCTGTCATCCCCATCCCTGGCCCTCCCCGCGTCCCGCGGGCAGCACAGAAGCAGGAGGATGCTTACCCGGTGGCTCGTCTTCCTTCAGCGGCGGGGCCTGCAGCCCACTGTTGGCGGGGGCTCGGCCTCGGCAGCCCGCCCGCCGCACGGTGACAGCCGGTCCAGCCGCTGACCATCCCAGCCCGGCTCTGTTTACAAGCGGCTGCTCGCGGTCCCACTCCCAAATGCTTCCCCCGGCGGCCCGGCAGCCAGGCCCCGACACACAAGGTTCCAGGGCGCGAAGACTGACGGTGCAGAAAGGGCCCGACCGCACTCCCCAGGCCTCCTTAGCGCTTTGCTTTCTAATACACAGTTTTTATCACACACATTGTAAAAACAGTGGCGCGTGCCGTAGAGTCTCCTCACTGCTCCTCCCAACGCCAAAATGGATGTTTGCAATTGGAAAGTGTCGCTTGGAACATATCAGAACTGGGTCAGTTTTGAGCAGTTCGCTTGTCGAAGAGAACTCAAGAGGTTCTTTCCCAAAGTAGGACTGTTATCATCTGGAGACTGCTTCCTGTTTCAGGTTTGGAGCTGAGATGAAAGTCAGTTTTTACTGCTCTTTCCTCTTGTCTCCAACCTGCCGAAGGGTTGAGAGGAGGTCTTCAACCCCACAGAGGAGTCCCAGGAAAACGAAAGTGTGTGTGTGTGGTGTGTGTACACGTGGGGATGGGATGGGGGCAGAGTGCTACTCACAGATACCCTCCACCTCACTCGCTCTAGTAGTGACTTTGGCCACTTGGTAGGGATATTCAGGTCCAATTGGAACAGATCTTCCTTGAGGTTTCCTGCCTTATTCTCCATCATAGCATACACATTTATTTACCTGTTTTATTAACTTCTCCACCCCACTCCAGTCTCACCTATAAATTCCCTGAAAACAGGAACCGTTTGGTTTCATTCACCATCACATCCCAGGAACCTAAAACAGGCCCCAAGTATACATGTTTGGATGAGTGAATCAATAAAGGATGCAAAAAGAAATTGTCAGAAGGGTCAGAAAAAGCAACATCATAGAAATTTAAAACTCTGATTCCAAACCCTCCTCCCAAAGATTGATAAGCAAATCTTTTAACCGATGAGTTTAAAAGAAAAAAAAAACTCCTTTAGTTGGTGTTCATAATTTAAATATGCTCTTTATAAAACCCTGTACTTGGAGGTACATTTTGTTGTTGTTGCCTGAACTTGTAGTGCTCTCTTTTGCATCAGGACTTTGTACATGTGGCTCCCTCTGATGAGATCCCCAACCCCCTATCCTGGCCGAACTTCTTGCTCTTTTAGAACCATAAAACATCATACCTTTCCTGGAAACCTCCCTGACATGGAACTTGCTATTTTTGTGCGCTTCTAGAGGAAACCACATGTTCCTCTGTATATACACTCATCACACTGTGTTGTAATCATCTCTACACTCATCAGCCTTTTGGTTAGATGAGTGATTCTCAAAATTTAGTGTGTAACAGAATTTTCTAGGACAATACTTCTCAGAAATGGGGAGCCTCTTAAAATGCAAATTCTGATTCAATATGTCTGAGCTGAGATCTCAGCACCTCTAGTGAACTTCTAGATGAGGCCACATTTTGAGTGTCAAAGTTCCTGGGTCATACACATGCAGATAATTATTTTGAAGGAACACCTACAATATAATCCTGAATTATGTGATTTTTAATAAGTACCAACTACATATAATGTAGGTGATTCATGGACCACACTTTGATGAGCCTGTACACCATGCATTAAAGCATAAGATCTGGCAAGTAAAATGCATTAAAAAGCCATGTTTGCAAAATGACTGTCTTTACTTGCCACTACTAATGTAGATCTTCAGTATCAGAGTTAAGGGAGTGATCCCAGGAGAAAAGATGAAAGGTTCAGAACCAAGAATAATCTCAGCTGGGCAGCTGCTGACTGGTGAGTCTGTTTGTCAGCTAAGGACATTTTGCATTTCTGTGTTTAAAACAGTTAAGTTCTTGACTTCGTTCAAAAGGCTGTCTACTGACAGCAGCCCCACCATCTTTTTTTAAATAGTTTATTTTTAAGAGCAGTTTTAGATTCACAGCAAAACTGAGCAGGAAGTACACAGTTCCCGTATACTCTCGCCACCACATATGCACAACTTCCCAGATCATCTACTTCTGTACTACAGTGGTATATGTGTCACAATGTATGAACCTACATGAACACATCGTTATCACCTAAAGTCTATAGTTTACATCAGGGCCACCACCTTTTTAAAGTTCAGAATAATTTCAATACAGAACGGAAACTCAAAAGATGATCTACTCCAACCGTGATCCAAGGCCACTTTCTTACTCCAAAACATTTAATGGCCTTATTGTTGCCAGAAGGAGTGCAGACTCCATAGCCTAAGGCTCCATATTTGAGGCTGTCTACCTTACTGCCACCATACATGTTGGGGATATGACTTTATTTTTCTCTACTCAATGTTCCTACTTCCTTTGGAAAACTGCCTCGACCTCTAAATTACAGGATAAGCATGTCATCAATGCTAGGCACATCCTACTATCTATGGTACCCTAGTCTTCATGGTTGCTTCAAGAATAGGCATGTGACCTAGGCAATCAGTCATCATATCCTGGAATTTTTGTTTGAAATTATGGAAAGTGATTTGTGCATTGGGTCATAGGACTGGAAGGATATGCATTGGCAGCTTCCAATAGCCATCTTTCCTAGAATATCTCCAAAGCTTTCTATACAAGAAGGGGGGAAATGGCAGCATGGGAGTAGAGAGAAGCACCAAAGAATGGATGGAAAATTTGTATGAGAGGAGTGGGAAGGTAGAGGAAAAAGAGTGTACAAGCTAATAACCTTATTTGATCTCCTCAGGTCTGAAGCTAACTCTACCTCCTAGACCTCATAGTTACATCACCAGTTAAGTCTGCATTTGCTCAAGGTAATTTGAATTGGTTTCTGTCATTTACAGCTGGAAGTGTCTTGGTTGACATTGCACCTTTTCTGACTTACCTTCCACATACTCCCTTCTTCCTACTCTACACTTTAGACACACTTTTTTTTTTAACCTCTTCTGTACACACTTCATTTCCTATTATCCTGCTTCAGATTCCGCTATTTATTTGTTTCAGATTTATTGAGGTGTAATTGACAAAGAGTTTCTTCCATTATACCCCCTTCTGTTATCACCTTAAAGGCAGAGATAGTGTCATATTTTCATTTACCACCACACTTATCATAGTAACTAGCAAATGATCTCAATAAATATTTGTTAAAATGAAATACCAAGTGGCAGGTAAGGAGGTGCCATTATTCTACTCCCTTGTTAGATTTTTTTCCTTTTAGCTTTCATTTACTAAAGTAATTCTCAAGCTAGAATTCAATAAAGTAATGCTGTCTTTCAAGAAATAAAAACAAGCATGGCACAGTGGTGCATGACTGTAATCCCAGTGACTCAGGAGGCTGAGACAGGAGGATCACAAGTTCAAGGCCAACCTCAACAACTTAGCAAGAACCTCAGCAACTTAAAGAGACCCTGTCTCAAAATAAAAAATAAAAAGGGACTGATGATGTAGCTCAGTGGTAACATGCCCCTGGGTTAGATCCCCAGTACCAAAACAAACAAACAAGCAAAATATACTTCATTTATCCCCAAAATATTCCCAAATAAAGACAATTAGGATATTCATTAATAGCAATATAACAATTAATTTCTATCCTTAAATAAAGTAAAACTATTTGAGATGAAAAATTCAAAGTCACAAATAGAAATACTCACTGAAAATATTAATGAGACTGCCATTCATCTGGCAGGCATCCACAAGGCCATGCCCATTGTTAAAATATTGAAACAGTTCCCTACAGGTTGGTAACTAAATTCTGTCCCTATGCTTTCTAAGTATCTAAAATTTCTTTCCAAGGAAACTTTCACATGCAACACCCAAAGTTTAATTCCTACCCTTCTTTAGCTGGGATTGTGGGACTCTCCAAGAGCGAGCTCTTGCACTAAAACCAGGATTCTTTCTGATTAGTTGATAGCCAGGCCATACATTTTTCATAATCTTTGGATGATCACTCCTTGATTAACAAAAAATAGTAAAAAATTTTCAGCAAAGCAAAATATTCAGTGAGTCCCCCTACCATCACCTACCAAAGCCTTTTCAACCAGAAAGATTAAGTGATAGAATTTACAGAAATATTCTTTAATCAGGAGATTTAAATGTGGCCATTCAACAAGCATATTCTACAGAAATTTATTGTCCTCATGGGTTCATAGTAGCTTGTATAATGGTTACTACTAACCAGGGAATTCTATTAAGAGATTACTGGTTGAGAGAATCATCCAGAAACTTACAACCTTATAAAAGAAAAGCTGTCTGAATCCTGATGTGGAATAGAACCTTTTTGTATGATATCTTCTCTACTTCCTTCTAGGAAAAGTCCAGCATTCCTGATAAAATGCCTAGGCAATCTACAAAGTTTAAACTTTAAGAGCATTGGGAGTTGTTTTGGCAGGTTGGGTTCTTCAGAAAGCAGGCTTTGATAGACGGTTTGGCATGCAGGAAGTGCCCTTGGAATCAACACATGTGCAAAGGAGATAAGGGGAATCGAATTAGGGGAAGAGAAATAGCCATGAAGCCCCAAAACAGCCTCAACTAACCTCACAAAGACCTCGGAGGTAGAGTGACCCTTCAGAGCTTCAGAGTAATCCTGGATTGGGCCTAGAACAGTGGTGTGCTGATAAACCAACTTCAAAAAAGCAAAAGCCTCAATTTGTTTACCAATTTCCATGATGTAAATATCCCTATCATACCTAATTTTGGGATCTAGATATAGCACCATAGAACATAGTGTTAGAGATGTACATAGTCAGGCCTTGAGAGCTGGGAAAGGCTGGCTATGGCATGCAACTGTCCCAGAAGGTCAGGAGTTTATGTTCCCACATCCCTCAGTAGTTGGATGTAGGCCTGTCTGGGAGATGTCACAGCCTTAGACAAGGCAGCTCTCTGCAGCTGACATAATTCCTGGAAGGGAATCACCACTTGAGGATAGTCTGCTGACAATACTCCCCTAGCTTCCAGGGCAACTCCTTTTTGGATTTGAGTAGCTGCAACATAGAGTCCACCACACTTATTCTGAAAAAAATAGTCATGTTGCCACTCAGCTGTCAATCAAGAGTGTATTTGTCTTCCACTTTTAGATAATAGAGCTAATATGTAAACATAGGGGAAGCTTTCTCACTGTTTTGTTATGGTTTAGATATATGGTGTCCCCCAAAAGCTCATGATTATAAGAACTGCAATCTAATCATTGGATTAATCCAATGATTAATCAGAACTGAGATAGTAAAGCAGAGGACATTGAATAAAAGAAGCATCGCATTGTGCTTAGAACCTTGGCTCTAGCATTTAGTTCTTGAGCCTTGCACAAACTAATTCTCTTTGCCTCAGTTTTCCCATGGGGTATTTGGGGGTAGTTATAATAATAGCAATATAATAATAATAATAACTACTTCAAAGTGCTGTAGGAATCAATTAGTTCACATTAGAATTTATAATAGTGCTTGGTAATATTTGGTCTCCAATTAATGATCTATTATTGCATGCAACAAAATGTAAATAGTGCAATAATAATCATAATAATATTAATAATAACCATAAAATCCATAATGACTTTTAGCCAGAAGTGATGAACTATTTTCTCTTCCTATAAAATGTCCTACCAAGAGTGAACCTTGGAATTGGCCTGTCCTGGCAGCAAGAGTGTAACAGAACTTTGACATGTGCTCAGAACTAAATTGCCAGAAAAGTTTCAAAAAGCAAAAGTTCATGTAACTAGAACTGGTCCTTGATGGCAGGCATACCCTGATATTTACAAGGACTAGGGTCCTTGATGGCAGGCATACCCTGATATTTACAAGGACCAGGCCACACCCTGTCCTGCACCACAAAGACCCACATTCATATGTTTGCCATGTCCAAACTTTACTGTTTCCCCAGTTGTAGCCATTTCTCAGGCTGGTGAGCACTGTGTTAGTTCATTTTCTGTTGCTATAACAAAACACCTGAGGCCAAATGATTTACAAAGAATAGAGGTTTATGCCAGGCGTGGTGGCTCATACCCATAATCCTGGCGACTCAGGAGGTCAAGGCAGAGGATTGCAAGTTCAAGGACAGCCTCAGCAACTTAGCAAGCCCCCTGTATCAAAATAAAAAATAAAAAGGGCTGAGGATGTAGGTCAGTGGTTAAGCATCCCTGGGTTCAATCCCCTTATCAAAAAAACAAATAGAGGTTTATTTAGCTCACAGATCTGGAGGATGGGAAGTCCAAGAGCATTGTGACAGCATCTAATGGGGCTTTTGCTACATCATAATATGGCAGAGGGCATCACAGGGAGAGACAGAAGAATGCTAGCCGGGGTCTTCCTCCTCTAAGAAGAAGTCACGAATGTCATCCTGTGGGCCTCTCCCACATGACTTTATTTAATCCTAATTAATTCCCAAGGGCTCCACCTCCAAATACCATTTACATATGAATTTGAGAATAAAGTTTCCAAAACATGAATTTGGAGGGACACATTCAAACCATGACAAGGACACCTTGACAGCTAGTTGGCCCCCAGGAGGACAAACCCTGGGGAAAAGTCCATGCAACTCTTAGAGCAGACCCTCAACTTTGGCACAAGAAATTCTGAGACCCTAGATACCTTGAGAAGGTGGGAGTGCCAATAACTGCTTGCTTGGCCAGGGACTGACGCAGCCAGAGGATATCCACAGGGGCCTCTTGGAGCACAGATTCCAGGTCATTGACCCAGTTCTCCAGGTCTAAGGGCAGTACTTGGAGGTTCTACTGAGGATCAATCC
The DNA here is from genome assembly GCA_004024805.1 of Geosciurus inauris. NCBI lineage: Eukaryota > Metazoa > Chordata > Mammalia > Rodentia > Sciuridae > Geosciurus > Geosciurus inauris. The sequence continues at coordinate 72,146 of PVHX01005894.1, read as the reverse complement.
TATTTCATCTTTAGTAAATATGAGGCTGTGATAAGGCAATTATGTCAGAAAAGAGGTTTTGCTATAGTAGCTCAAGCACTGGGCTTGAAATCAAAAACTCTAACCAAAAAGTCTAGGATCATAAATTATATTTATTATTCTTTACAATACCAAGTACAATGATAACCCATAGTAAGATTAAATGAGCAATTTGTATTTATAATACTCAAGACTGTCATGATTCTAGAATTCCATTTGGTTTTCAAAAGTGATTTTTAAGAGCCAGGTGGTGGCACAAGCCTGTAATCCCAGCACTTAGGGAGGCTGAGACAGGAGAATCACAAGTTCAAAGACAGCCTCAGCAATGGCGAGGCACTAAGCAATGCAGTGAGACCCTGTCACTACATGAAACACAAAATAGGAATGGGGATGTGGCTCTGTGGTTGAGTGCCCCTGAGTTCAATCTCCAGTACCAAAAAAAATGTGATTTTTTAGGTTGCTTTCAGGATGCTTTTTGCTCATTTATTTGTTTTTGTGTGTTTGTTTGCTTTTGTTTTTGTTTTTAAAATATAACCCAAGACAATGCTATTCTTTTTTTTTTATTTTTTAGTTGTCAATGGACCTTTATTTTATTTATTTATATGTAGTGCTGAGAATCGAACCCAGTGCCTTACACATGCGAGGCAAGTGCTCTACCACTGAGCCACAAACCCAGCCTCGACAGTCCTATTCTTAAAAGCCAAATTTCTTTGTTCTTTCCCATGTGATTTAAAACTCTTCCCCCTAAACCACTGTAAGGCCCAAATAAACTTTTACTATTATTCTGTCCTTTTCCCCAGCACTGGAATCACTGACACAAAAGAATAAAGGTTTTAAGGATAGAGTGGGGATGGGGACATAACTCAATGGTAGAGCCCTTGCCTAGCTCACTGAGGTCCTAGTTCCATCCCAGTACTATAAAAAAACAACAAAGCACCAGAAATAAAACCAACAAACAAAAACCACCAAGTTAGTTACTGAATGATTCCTTATTTTTGCATCTTTTACCTTATTATCATACTAATGAAAACTATTACCCCACAGATAGGTTGTTGATGGTACATATACAGGAAACCAGCATCTCTCAAATAATTGTAATTTCATGCTTTTGAAAATAAATAACATCAGGGGCTGGGATTGTGGTGCAGTGGTAGCGTGCTCGCCTAGCATGCGTGAGGCACTGGGTTCGATACTCAGCACCACATAAAAATAAAATAAAGATATTCTGTCCATCTACAACTAAAAAAAATAATAAACATTTTTAAAAAAATAACATCAGAAATTTAAATTAAATAACACAGAAGGAGCCCCATGCATAAGCTGATCAGATCATTCAAATGACAGGCAGATCAAAGTTAAAGGGTGTGAGAACTGAACAGAGTATCCTCTTAGTTTTGCCAAGTAGAATATTTCTTTGCGTATGGTGTCTTTCTAGAAGTCAGAACCAGAAAATGCTTCTTTGATCCTATTGGCTGCAGTCTGTCATTCTTCCCAGGAGCTGGCAAGTGACGTATGTGTGTTGGGGGCTGTGAAGCCTGATTCTCACTGATGTGCACATAACTTGCTCCTATGTACCTGTGGAAGGAGAGTCACTCACTCTTGCTAACCTCTTGTCACATCCCCTTTGTTCAAAAACTTTCACATCAGACCATTCCAGAACCCTTAAAAACTTTCTCCAAAGGTGGTTAAAAGCAGGTTCCAACCAAGTTCCATTTCCTGCAGTGTTTCTGCCATTCTGTATATCTACATGACAAAGCAGCTCATGACTGAATTTACTCACTTCCATATTGGAAAATTTGATCCTTCCTGGATGCATTAAGATGCCTTGTTCCCAGGTAGAAATTGTCTTTAAATATAACCAAGAGTTGCAAGTACCAGGAGAGAGGGCCTGAGAGGAAGACTTTCCTAGGATCTTGAGGTTCTCCCTATGTTTGTCCCCCAACTCCTTTCTTTACATGTGAAGCTTCTCATATTTTCCAACTCTGGATGGCAGGCATTCATTGGGGGTGACTTCATATTGTTTATATTCTCGTGGTTTGGGGACTTGAAGTTCTTAGAGGGCAGGGACATGTTTGAAGTCACCTTCTCCAGAAAAATGTGTAGCAAATAAGAATGAGAGGCATCTTCCTCAAGCATTCGAGGTAGTTCCTTGCCATTTTCAGAAAAGACTGGGTGGCACACAATAGATAAAATAATCTCATAGACACAGGGGTGTGTTTGATTCGTGGGAGAGATGGGTACACAGAGGAAGGGAAGAAAGGAGGAGGAAAGGACATTTAAACCTGATCCCTGCCATAAGCCAAGCTCCCCAACACACACATTCTCTCTCTCTCTCTCTCTCTCTTTCTCTCTCTCTCTCTATCTCTATCTCTATCTCTCTCTATCTCTCCTTGGCACACAGCACACTCAGCCAGAGCTTTGCTATTCTTCAGCTAATGGGATTGGCACTGCTTAAAGCAGACTGCTAGGTCATTGTCTATGACCACAGCAAGAGAAACATTATTTAAAGGCCATTCAGACCCTAAAAGAAGCGGCTGAGCAGAGTAATTATCGGAGACTCTCCATTAACTAGGCATCTTTGCTCTTTGTCTGAGTTGGTTTAATAAGGCCCGCTAATGGGACTGTGGAGGAGGAAGAACGCTAATGGTTCTAAAAAAACCCCTTCTTGGCCCCTTTGTTACTAGGACTGTCTTTAGAGATGCTGACAGTAAAGCCAGAAGTTACCATACGGCAAAATGACCTGCAGGAAAACTTGGTGTGGACCCCTGCTGCTTAGGACTCAGATTTTTCAAAATTAGGAAACCTCTTTGTCTTCCTGACTCTCTTGTATTCCAAGATGATTTCCCCTGAGTTCCTCTTACTGGTGCTCTGCCTTTGGTTTCTTGGGGACTTGTCATTGGAAACAGCAGCACTCAGTGGTGATAAAGCAGAATGACACTCCCAAGGAATTTCCCTTCTGCTGCCTCTACTCATTTTCTAGGACTCCCTTCTCTAGAAAAACTGCCTGTCCCATTATTCCTTTAAAACACAAAACTGGAAGTCAATCACACGCTCACATTTCAAACTTAGTATGACTACCTCAGTGCAGACTGTTGTTTTATCATCAGCCAGCTTTAGAGTGGGCGTGGCAAGCCCCCAGCTCTCTTGAGAGCTTGCAGCACACCAGGGAACTCTTACACATTTTGACTGTGGGCTAGGGAGTGTCCAAAGCAGCCCATTTCTCTTCCTTTTCCCTACTCAACCACAGACCAAGCTTCTACCTGGTCTCCTTTGCAGTAGTCCTGCAAAGTCTCCCAGAGGCACCATCAGCCCTCCTCATCCATTCTCCTGCCACAGCCAGAACAACTCTTTCAAAACAGAATCCTGATTCAGCATTTCAGAGGCTTCCTGTTGCCCATATGAATTCTTAATATCCTCTAGAAGCCCCACAATAGTCTGATCCTCTTCCTCCCTAGCAACATCTTGTACTAACACCTGCTTCCAAATATCTGTTTTAGTCATTGGGACCTTTTTTCAGTGCCATGAACATGTTATGCACATTTCTGCCACAAGACCTTTGTACATCTTTCTGCCTAGAACATTCTTTGCCTTGGCAGTTCTCACTCATCCTTCATCTCTCGATCCAGTAGTCAGACCTTCGGGAAAGTCTTCCCTTACTGCCCTCTCTAGATCGATGACTTCTATCTCATGTTTTTATTTCAAGTAACCTGTGTTCCTCTTTACATCTTGCTTTTATACTTATCAGCATGCTTTTATATTAGTAATTAGCTTCCTGTGAGACTGTATCAAGATAATAACCATAAGTTGCATAAATAATGTCTGTGTGTGTGCGCCATTGCATCCTCAGTACCCAAGACAATGTTGTGACCTGAGTGTTTCATAAATATTTGTGGTTAGTGATTCAAAGTTCTATGTCCCATTTCTTCATTATCAACCAAAGTTTGTTCCCTGAGAGGTTCCCATGACGGTTGTATTTGAAAACTACTTATATCCCATATTGTCTCGTATCAATATAGAGGGCTAGGTCCCATTCCCTATAGGATTAAAGGCTAATTTTCTATTTCCAGGGGTAGAATTAGAAGCACATTCTTACTCTCATAATGAGTGGACTTTTACACAGTAACCCAGACTCACAAGGCAAAATGAACACATACAAGCTTTAATGATACCTCCTGTATTCTCAAGACCCCATGGTAAGGAGAATGGAGGATCTACCTAAAGAGGAGAGTCAAGGATGAAGTTATCTCAGCGATCCAGGCATGCTCGCATAGAAAAAGGTGGAGGGGATGATTCCCATTGTCTTTGGCCCCCACAAAAACTGGGGACTTTCTGTACTGGTTGGGGGAAAAAGGGGATGGGCCTTAGTAGGGGTAGACTAACAGCATGCATTGTTGTTTTGGGCCTGCGGAGAAGGCCATCAGGCCAGCTGATACGCAGCCAGCCCATATACCCATACGCGACTCACACTGAATGGGCCAGGCTTTCCTACAGACAGCTGACTAGTCCATGTATCCCACACTCCTTTAAAAAAATAAAGCTAAGACTGGAGATGTAGCTCAGTGGTAAAGTTCTTGCCTAGTATGTGCAGGGGCCCCAGTTCTATGCCTAGCATCACAAATAAAATAAAAATAAAACTGGAAATCAATTTCGGGCTTACGTTTCACAGTTAGTATGGCCACCTAGATTTTAGACCACTCCATTATAATCAAGTTGTATCTGCCAGCCTCAGGGTTCCCCACCAACCTAGGGGGCAGTCTAGAAACCAAAGAAAGTCTTATTATAGGAATATGGTTTCACAGTGGAAACTCAGCCATAGAGAAGAATGAAATCATAGCATTTTCCGGTACATGTATGGAAATGGAGAACATCTTGCTAAATGAAATAAGCCAGACCTAGAAACTCAAAGGTTGAATGTCTCCTCTCATATGTGAAAGCTTGAGTAAAATAAAAGACAGGAAGATGGGAGAATAGGATATCATAAAGACACAGGGAAGACCAGTAGTGTAGAAGAAGGACGTCAAGAGTCAGAGTGGAGGGAAGCGAAAGAGGAAGCAATGTGGAATGAATTTTTTTAAAAACCATGTTATGTGCATATATAAAAATACCACAGGGAATTTTACCTTTCTCTGTAAGTAAAAATAACTGATCAAATATAAATGAATACAAGAACAAAAGGAAGTCTAGCCGAGCAGAGGGAGGAGAATGGGGGAGGGGAGGGAGTTAGGGGGCAAAATGGGGAGGAAAGTGAACTAAAATCAAATTCCATGCACATATGATTATGTCAGGATGAACTCAGCGATGATGTATATAAACCTCTAATAAAATATGTTTTTAAAAAGAATGTTTGTTTCAGAAAATCTGATATCCCATAATGGAACTGTCCTCCCAAAGCATAAGCATCATAAAGTTCTATAGTTACACTCAATGGCTCTGAATGCATATGTGTTCAGAGCCAGAAAATGTTCTGAAGCCTGTAGTAATGGAATGCATTGTTACGTAATTTTTATCTTCTCTCAGTTACTGAAAAGATGTGCAAAACTGCAAGCCCCAGTTAATGTGCAACCCATGAACATCTCTTGGCTGCCATCCTGCGGAGGACACAGAAGACAAGGATTCTACTCTCAAGGAGCTGACAATCTACTGATAGATGTTTCATAAAATCAATGAAACCACAGAATGAGTCTTAAACTTTTGAGTTCTGGACCCGTGCCTCTAGAGTGTTGGTGCCTACAAGCACCAACACTATTTGAGAGTACTGTTGGAAATGCAAACTTTGGGCCTTGCCCCAGTCCCACTGGATCAGAATCTCTGAGGATGGGGAGATAGAAGCATGAGCAATCTCTGCAGGGGATTTTTATACACACGGACCTTTGAAAGACATTATAAAATTGAAAAAAGAAGGAGCTGGAATAGACTAGGAACAGGGGGAGGGAGAGATTCAAGGAGACTCTTGAATTTTAGCTGAGGTGCAGGTGCCTAGAATTTGGAGTAATAAAGGGTTCTCAGGGGGGCATTCCAGGCAGGAGAAACTACTGGAGTAAAGGCAGGTAGAATTAAGGTGGCATGAAGGGGACTGATTGAAACTGAAAGTCCAGGAGTAACAGGAAGGAAGAATGAGTAGGAGGAAGGCAAGGCCAGATCTTGTCAGGAGGCGAATCCAGAAAACATGTTCCCCATAAAATATGAATATGTGCGTGTGTATGTGTATGTACATATATATTCTGATTTTAAAGACAATATATTTCTGTACAAAAGCATAAAATGCTAGAGAAGCATATCATGTAGAAAAATGTAGAATGTTTCTCCATGATCTCCTTCCCAGCCAAAAATTTTAAAAGGGTAACATTTTGGAAATACAAATAAAATATTTTTCTGTTCTTAGTATTATCATTCCATCCCCACATACACTAGACAGAATTGTCCTTTATTCTCAGCTTTGCAACTTCCTTTGTTTATATCAAAATACATGCTCCCGATCTGTGACTTCTTTTTTTTGGTACTGGAGATTGAACTCAGGGGCACTTGACCACTGAGCCACATCCCCAGCCCTATTTTGTGTTTTATGTAGAGACAGGGTCTCACTGAGTTGCTTAGCACCTCACTCTTGCTGAGGTTGGCTTTGAACCCGCAATTCTCCTGTCTCAGCCTCCCTAAATGCTGGGATTACAGGCTTGCGCCACCATGCCTGGCCTGTGTCATTCTTTTTAATGACCTCATACTATTTCACTGTGAAATGAGCTATTGTGTAATTTATCACTGCTAATTCTTAGGCTGGGAAGAATCTGATGATAATGGTGTTAGACTATAGGTCTAAAGATAGAGGTGCTGGGGCTGGGCCATAGCCTCAGCCCCAGCACCTGGGAGTCAAAAGGGACCTTCAACCTTACATGGTAGCAAAGTTAGTCTCTTATGTCTGTATCTATATCCATATCTATACCTATGGCTATTTATATGTATATCTACATCTAAATGTGTATCTTTATATGTATATTGATATACATGTCTATAACTATATCTCTCTATATTCATATCCATTTCCATTTCTGTATCTACATCTATACTTTTCTAGCCTGGAATCCTGTATAAAAGCAAAATGGTCCAAACTTTCTGAGAAGTGTCTTTTTAAGAGAGACCACTCATAATTCCACAAATTTATGTTCAACAATGGGCAGTTTCTTCAGCTTGATGACTGCCCCCTCCTTAGAGGTTCAGAAGTCTTTACAATCAGGAACTTTCCAGTCCCTATTGTTGTGGTCCTATGCTTGTCTTCTGACATGCATTCTCCTGAATACATCTTTCGCTCTGTGCATTCTTCTGTGGTAGGAGATATGGAGAACATACATATCTGATCTTGCAAGCCACCCCCCCAAATATATTCTTTATTTCATTGAAGAAAAACATGGGCCTAATGCTATAAGAGAAGGAGCTCAGTTAGATGAAACTGACAACCCCTTTGTGTTGGATGGCTTTGACATTAAAAATATCACCAAAAGAATGACCCTGGTTTCTATCATTCACTCCTCCTAGGAGTTGCTTTGCAGGTGCAGACAACAACCTAAGTAAATGATAAGTAGTTAATATCGCTACTGGGCCACTGCTGCTTTTAACTCTAGGTAGGTTCAAGAACTTGAGAGATGAGTGGGTGAAAAAGAAGAGTCAATATTTGTCATTGGAGTGGCTTGCTTCTGGTTTTGATAGTCTCTGGACTTTATTATATTTATTCATGGTGATTGAATATGGCTATGGACTATTTGAACACTGCTTGGTCATAAAAAAGAAAAATGGCACAAGTGGAAAACATTAAGATACAAGAAGTACAAACATGAAATAATTTTGGCCTTTAGCAATTAGTCTATTACACCAGTGTTGTCCTTGGTGGATCATTCTCATGCTATCACATTGAAACTTTAGTCTTGAATTTCCCAGCCTCCAGAACTACCAGAAACAAATTTCTGCTATTTATAAACCACCTAATCGATAATATTTTGTTGTAGCAGTCCAAACCAACCAATACGTTGCATTTTCATTTCATCCTAATGTCTTCTCATTTTATTCTCCTCTTTTAAAAACTCATAACACTTTCCTTTAAAAAAATCCTATTGGGCTGGGGTTGTGGCTCAGTGGTAGAGCACTTGCCTTGCATATGTGAGACGCTGGGTTTGATTCTCAGCACCATGTATAAATAAATGAATAAAATAAAGGTCCATCAACAACTAGAAAAATATTTTTTAAAAAAATATCCTACTAAGGCTACCAGTTCCCTGTAGTTTTCTTCTGGATCCTACAGTAGATGGATTGCTGAGGCATGCTCTCTTCTGGAGTCTTCTGGAGGTTATTCCCTTCCTCCTCTTGGGCAACAGCTTCCCTAGGCTACAATACTTTCTTCTCTTACCCAACCTTGAATAAAGTAAGCTCTGTCTAGACTGAAGGTTTATCCCTAGATATGTTCTTTCCCCCTTGAGTGAAAGAATGCTTGGATCCTCTTCCCAGATACATTTGAAGAAGAGGTCACCTTCAGAGCCCTCGGATCCATCTGTGGGTTGGAGCTGGCTTTCCCCTGTGCCCATCCTTCACAGGTGTCCCCTCCGTGATTACCCCTCAGCTCAGTTCATGCCATCCCTTCCTTCCCCTTAGAACAAACCCTATACCAACACCTGCCATAACCATTTCACTTTTATTTATTTAGTTTTTATCACTTAGGTGATAATGTGTCCCTAAACAATTTAATTAGCATTACCTTTTATTTACCTTGTTTAAATGAGGTTTTATATTTTGGGGACTTGCTTCTTTCATTTAATTTAATGTGTCGACACACTCCAGTCCAACAGGAACTCTCCTGCTGTTGAATAACTTGAGTTAATTACTCCTTACAATGAAGGGGATGTGAGCCATGGGGAAGCAGGGGACATCTCAGGAACAGGGTGTCAGGACTTAGAGAACTTGGGCTTTAGTTAAGGGGTTTAGGGGACAGTTTAAGGAAGCAGGGGCTGTGCTCTGTATTGGATACTGTCAAGAAGAATTTGACATTAAAAAGTTGAAGATTTTTATCTTTTACGACCGAGTTATTTCATATTTAAATGTATACTGCAAAGAATTTCTTGAATGTGCACCAAGGGACATGTCTAAGAGGACCCAGAGCAGCATATTTATCATAGTCCATGGACTCAACTCAAATGGAACTCTTAGTTTGGGTATCACTCTAAATCTTATTCAGAAGAAAGGAAGGTTAGACCAAGGCAAAATCTGTAACTAGAAAAGAAGCCCCAATCAAGTCAGCTAAGATAAGAGGATATTTGGTCTTTTTTGTGGTTTGGACACTATCCATGTTTTGTCTGTGGTCAGCTGTGATTACAGAGAAGTCTTGTTTTTGTCTTGATCTATCACAGGCAACAGAGTGGCCCTGTGTGGTGTTATGTAATGTGAAATTATTTACATTCAACAGAGCACCAATGTCTATCCACGAGTGGACATCTGATAATCACAGAGCAGCTCCTGGATAGCAGGGGCTACTTTTCTCTTTCTCAAATATCAATGTGATTCATCCACATTGTTAGTTGTAGCCATGTTTTATTCATTTCACCACTCAATAATATTTTATCATATTCAATAATATTTCACTTTACAGGATACTGTTGAACATTCCATACGCACCATAATACATTTATGTGCATTATGATACAATCATATTTTATTTATTTTCTCTACTCTTGATGGACATTTGAGTTGAGTCCATGGACTAGATAAATATGTTGCTCTGGGTCCTCTTATATATGTCCCTTGGTGCACATTCAAGAAATTCTTTGCAGTATACATTTAAGAATGAAATTGCTAGGTCATCGGAGATACTAATCTTTAACTTTTTAATGTCAAATTCTTTTCCAAAATGCTTGTGATAATTTACCTTTGTCCACCCCCACTTCCCGACCTCTAGTAATCATTATTCTATATTTTTTTTTAAATATTTTTTTAGTTGTAGATGGACACAATGTCTTTATTTTATTGCTTTGTACGTGGTGCTGAGGATCGAACCTAGGGCCTCATGCATGCGAGGCAAGCGCTGTACCACTGAGCTACAATCCCAGCCCCCTCATTATTCTATATTTAAGTTGATTATTTTTAGTTCCCACATATGAAAGAGAACATGTGGTATTTGTCTCTGTGTCTGTTTATTTCACTTAGAGTAATTTCTTCCAGTTTCATCAATTTTGCTGCAAGTAACAATATTTCAGTCTTCTTTCTGGTCAAATAATATTTCATTGTGTTTATATACCACATTTTCTTAGCTATTATGAATAGTGTTGCAATAAACGTGGGCATGTAGGTATCTTTTTGGTATACTGATTTCATTTCATTTGGATATATATGTAGAAATGGAATAACTAGATCAAATAATAGATCTATTTTTTAAAATTTTTTGGGGGAAACTCCACACTGTTCTCCATAATGACAGCCAATGCATTCTTTCTCTTTACTCTCTTCTCAGCACTTTACTTAGAGAGACCAGAATTTTCACTGCGCTATCCATTTTCTGCATCATTTGGAATTGCAGACTTTTGGAGAAATTTAAAATGGAGATGGGAAGGAACCAATAAGGAGTGAGTGATTAAAGATACAGAGGTGACAGTTATCCCACTCCTCTGTATATACACACTCAAAGGACTTAAAATCAGCACACTATAGTGATACAGCCACATCAATGTTTGTAGCAGCTCAATCACAATAGCTAAGCTAGGTGCCCTTCAACAGATGACTGGATAAAGAAAATATAGTATATATACACAATGGAAAATTACTCAGCCATAAAGAAAAATGAAATTATGGCATTTGCTGGTAAATGGATGAAACTGGAGACTCTCATGCTAAGTGAAATAAACCGGTTACAAAAACCCAAAGGCTGAATATTCACTCTGATATGCGAATGCTAACATACAATTAGGCCGGAAAGGTGCCAGGGAGGGGGAGAACAGAAGTACTTTTGATTAGACAAACGGGAATGAAGGGAAGGGAATGGGGATGGGAATAGGAAAGACAGAATGAATTAGACATTATGTTCCTATGGTCATATATGAACACAACGACCAGTGTAACTCCACATCATGTACAACCACAAGAATGGGAAGTGATACTTCATGTACATATAATATATTAAAATATATTCTACTGCCATGTATAACTAAAAAGAACAAATTAATTAAAAAAAAACTGGGATGCAAAAAAAAAAGATACAGGGGTGAGAAAGAGTAATCTATAAACTGAGGTTCCTGGTCAGGTGAGAGAAGAAGAATCCAGAGCTTGTAGGGAGGGGTTGCCATTTTTTCCATTCTGAAGTAAACCATGAAGCATGTATTCCTGGATGCACTTACGAGAAAGAAGTTGTAATTTTAGTAAGTTGGGATGGTGTGTTACTATGACAAATTACATGAGCTAAACAACTTATAAAGAAGAAAAATTTATTTTAAGCTCATGGTTTCCTTCCATGGTTGCTTGGTCCCATTGCTTTGGGCCTGTGGTAAGGCAGAACATCATGGTGGGAAGGGCGTGGTGAAACAGAACTGCTTACCTTATGGCAGCTGGGAAGCAAAAGGAGAGAGAGGAAGGGACTACTGTCCCAATATCCCTTTCAAGGGCATGACCTCATTGACAACTTCCTTCTGCTAGGCTCCACCTCCTAAAGCTTCCACCACCTCCCAGTAGCACCACAAGCTCGCAGCCAAGCCTCCAACACCTGGCCTTTGGGGGACATTTAATATACAACACAAATAGGTGGTCAGAAAAAGCTGTGGATAAGGAAAGGTAGTAAATTAGACCTTGAAGAGAAGCTATGATAGAGAAGGGCAGAGAGGAAGGGGACTGGCCGATTTAAGAATAACAAAAATCTCAAAGCCAGCTTCAGCAACGGTGGTGAGGTGCTAAGCAACTCAGTGAGACTCTGTCTCTACATAAAACACAAAATAAGGCTGGGGATGTGGCTCAGTGGTCGAGTACCCCTGAGTTCAATCCCTGGTACCAAAAAGAAAAAAAAAAAAAAAAGAATAACAAAAATCTTATCCAGCAAGTAGCAATGCTGGTATGGAGGGTGAAGTTGTAGGAAATGATACTGGAAAGAAAGATTTCAGCCAGATCAGGGAAGGCTTGAAACTTGATCTAAGGATGAAGTCTTCCTCCTTGGAAGAGTTAAAGGATTTTAAAGTGCAAGGAAAGGGAGTGGTCTGATGAAACCAGTGGGTAACCAACGCCACAGAGGGTGTTTCAAGCTTGATTGGACTGTGGTCTGAGTATGAGCAGGTCAGGCATAAATAGACGGAGAAGACAGTCATGTCCTAGACAGCTTGAGAAAGGCAAATGAAATTTTAAAACACTTCAAAAACATCACTTCAATTTCTGAAACATTCCAGAATCATGCCTTGACTGAAAGTTCTAGGCAGAATCTTGGCCAAATTTTCCCTTTTGTAGAATCATTCTTAAGTGAATTCTTTTCTTGGGTACTTATGAAGAATTGAGTGTAAATCTTTTCTTCCTTCAGGTTTTTGGCAGCTTCTACCAGACTAAGATCAAGTAATGGGTGGGTGTGACAGAAACTATATAGATAGAAAGATAGATAGATAGATAGATAGATAGGTAGATGATGGGTAGGTAAGTAGAGATATCTATACAAGCAATCCAGTTGATGAGCTAGTGTATATAAATTTGGACTCTTACCCTGACTTTAACTCTTATCCTGCTGTGAAAAGTATTTCCAGTTTATCCAAAGTGATAGGTAATAAAAAGTAAAATAGACTAGCACTTTCTGAGCTTTTCATACCTTATAAATTTGAAGTTTCCCTTACAGAATCATAAAATTAAAGGTTATTTTCCTGCAATTTTTCTCCTTCTAAATATTTGGGTACTGCACTGGGGTGTCTAAATGGATAGTTTGAATCCACCACGAAGAAAGACAATCTGTAAAGAAAAGCTAGAGAACAGGGACTCCAAATGCACTTGGAGTACCTGGAAATTACACCTGGCAGCCAGCAACCTTTTGTGCTTCTTTGTTGTACTGTATTTTCTGGCAGCGGGCTTTCAAGGGTACCTTTATTTCGCTGATTACTAAATTAGTGTTGGATTTAATGAGAGAGATCTGTCCTTTTATTTGTGCCTTTTTTCCCTTCTTCTTCTTACTTAAAAAAAGAAAAAGGATCAGCATCACAAAAGCTTTGTACATTTCTAGTTTGCTTTTGATGATGTGACCATTTGCTCCCATCTGTCTCCATGGTAATAAGCTTCTTCTACCCCCACTTTTAGAAGCCTGGGATACTCGGGAGGCTTCAGGAGTAGAGTTGCATGCTAAAATAATGCAGAGAAACAAATTGGTCTCTGTAAATAGGCCCCATCTTCAAAGACTTCACATTTTCTTCAAAATGTGATCCATTTTTCTTAGCTTGAAAACAGGTGCATTGCAGATAAGATATTTGAAAGTAAAAATTTGCATCTCAGCAAATGCCCATATTCCAAAATAAGACTTGGATAGGGTTTTTAAATTGGAAGAGGTCTCAGGCTTCATCTAGTGCATGATGTTTATTGGGCACATGTGGAAACTGAGGCTAGAAGTAGTTTATTGTCTTATGTCTAATCATAACTTGGAAGTAGGACTTAGGCTCTCCAGCAAGATGTTTAAATTATTAAAATAATATTAAATTATATGTTCTTATAATATTTCAATAATAGTTATTGTTATGTTAATAACACTAGCTATTACTCATAATTAAAGAGATAATTTATGTACAATATGCTATAAAGCCAAAGTAATTATTATGCGTATGCTCGGCAACCTTTCACTATAACTTTAAAGTTCTTTTAGAAGTTGATCTTTCAGCTTCCAAATCATGTTCTCTTAAAGAAAATACAGAAATCATTAGTCCTAAAAAGGTGATTTCTATATATAAATATATTCACATAAACATACATGCATATCTGAAGTATATGAGTAAAAATATTAACAGAGATAGTCTCTGAGTATAGTTCATTTAAATGTTCTTTTAAAGATAATTTTGTGTATTTTTAATTTGTTTATATAAAACCTGCATTATTTTTCTTATAAGAAAAAAAAAACAAATTTTTGTTTCCCAGGGGAAAAAAATTGCACATATGATGCTTAAAACGTAAATCATTCATACTTGGTCTAATCTCACTGTTCTATATCCACAAAATGCAAAATAATACACGATTCACAATGGCTATAGACATTCTGCTTTACTCTAGCTCCTATCCCCCGGTGTCAGGGCCCAGAAGGCTGGACTCTCTCATCAGTCACAAAATATCAGGGGTTCTTACTTAGCCAAGAAAGAATTGATGGCAGATCCCAAGGACTTTAGTACAACCACTTCACGGCTTTTTAAAAACTTCCATTTTGTTTATTGTCTTGTTTAAGAGCTACCTTTAAGTAAAAGGTAGTATTAATTGGTACTCTTGCACATTTTTGACCTGAACATCATAAAGCACTGCATAGGCTTTAGCCCATTATGGTCTTATTCAGGTACATGTGTGGCTTGAAAGACTTCACAGTTCCACAGACAAAACCCAAACCATCAACTGTATCTAAGAAATCATGGGACATCCTCTGGGAATAAGGTGGTGTCTAAGAACCAAGTAGCAGGGCCGCAATGAGAAGTGGTGAACGTCCCTGGCACAGGGTATTGTTGATGCCACATGCTGGGAAAATGTCCCACAATTCCAGTTCAGAGATCGCACCAGGGCTTGGTTATATCTTGAGGCATCAGCCTACCAGGTAACCAAAGCACTGTGATCTGTACCATTGGCCTGAACAGAGCTGGCTGAAAGTTATAAATTCATCTCTGCTCCTGACCATGTGAAACATTGCAGACAACATAGTTTGACCTCTGTGAGCTTCTTTCTTTGGTTGATTACAGTTGAAATTAGCTAGATTAATGGAAGAAAATATTCTACGAGGAGAATTTAATCAAGAGTCAAGTTTAAGGAAAATAACCGAAAATGGTACAGTACCCTGGAGTTAGCAAGGACCAGGAAGCTATGACACACTAGACCTGAACAAACTCTGAGAGAAAATGGGGTCGCCCAAACAAAAAGGTAAACCAACCACAGTGACTCCACTGGGAGAGAGCTTGGGGATCAAACACAGTGAGCTCACTCACCCCCACCCGCTTCTGGTGAACTTCAGCCAGTATCATCCAGTGGCTGAACTCAACCAGAAGTCAGAAAGCCTCCTGGGGCATGAAGCAGTGAAACAGGGCAAAGACAGTCCCTGGAGAGACGACAGGGAAATCAGCAGCACATCAGTTATTTCAAACCCAGAGTGCTCTGTGTGCTGAACTGAGGGTCAAAATGATCATGAGAACTGGAGGCCATTCCCTTTGTGAGAATGGGTCTGTGCAGAAGTGAAATCACATCTGAACCTTTGTATCACAGACCTTTACTGTATTTTATAATAATAGTATTAAAAGCATAGCAGAGGAACAATAACCACACATTCTTTGACACTATTCCCACTGAGAAATGGAGCCTATGTCTCTTCCCCTTAAGTCTGACTGTTTTGGCCAGTAGAATATTGTGAAAGTGGGGCCAGCCCTGTTTCCAGACTTGGCCTTTAAAGACTGGTAGCTTCTGTTTGCTACTTCTGGGGCATTGACTGGAGCACTGAGCTTCCAGGTGAGAAGTCTAACTATGAGCAGATGGCCACCAAAGGAAGAAGCTAAGCTGCTGCTTGAAGAAACTACGTGAAAATAGGGAAGAGAGAGAGAGAGAGAGAGAAAGCGCCAGTGCAGACAGCCCCTAGTTGTTCTAGCTGCCAGACATTCTGGAACAGAAATTAGTTGTCCCTTGTTGTGCCCTGTTGGAATGATAATAAATAATAATTAATAAATAAGTAATAATAAATTGTTGTTTCAAGCCCCTAAGTTATTATGCAGCAATAGATAACGTGAACAGATTTGGGTACTTGGACATGGAGTGCTCCCCTAACAATTAAATACACCGTGTGACATTGGCTTTGGGAGTGGCTGTCAGGGAGAAGCAAAATAAGGCCATGGGAAGACCACTGGTGAGGGAGTGAAAGAAGGATGAAAACATTTGGGAGACTGGGAATAGAGGCCCCTTTTCGTGCAGTGGCCCCAAGTGTGGCCTGCTATCTGGTGGAAAGTAGAAAAGGTACTTAGGGACTTGGACGGTTGTCAGGGAGGTGTCCTAGCAGACTGTAGAAAGTGCCAATTGGCCTTTTCTAGTTGTTTATGATAAAACATGAGATGCTCTAAGAATAAATTGTCCAAGTTTTTAGCATAATTGGAAGGAAATACAAAGACACTAGGATTGGCTGGGTTCTAAAACAGAACTGCGGTTCACCTCAGCCTTGCCCATAGAAAGATTCACACATAGGAAATGGCTTCAGAGCCAATCACTGCTCATGACTGTAATCCCAGTGACTCAGGAGGCTGAGGCAGGAGAATGGCACATTTGAGGCTAGACTCAGCAACTTAGTGAGGCTTTAAGCAACTTGGTGAGAACTTGTCTCAAAATAAAAAGGGCTAGGGATGTGGCTCAGTGGTTAAGCCCCTCAGAGTTCAATCCCTAGTACAGAAAAAGAAGGAGGAACAGGAGGAAGAGGATGAGAAGAAGAAAAAAAAAAGAGGAAGAAGAGGAGGAAGAGGAGGAGTGTGTGGGGGAGAGGCTTCCGAGCTAAGATCAAGAGGCTATGTTAGAAAAATTTAAGTGCGGGCCTTAGAATCTTAAAGATGTGCCTCCTAGACCATCTCTGTAAATAACAGAACTTTTAAGAAACTTAAAGCAGCTGTCCCATATCACCCTCAAGGGGAGCTCTGGTGCATCCAGTGTGTAAAGTGGGCACATTCACATCTACTGCCTAGAATCGCCATGACTATTAGACACAATAACACCCACTCATTCTAACCGTATGTGGAGCACCTACTCCCGTGCCAGGCACTAGAACCCGGTGTTTGCAAATTCCTGACAGATATTAATCTTTAGAATTCT
This sequence comes from Geosciurus inauris, assembly GCA_004024805.1. Lineage (NCBI taxonomy): Eukaryota > Metazoa > Chordata > Mammalia > Rodentia > Sciuridae > Geosciurus > Geosciurus inauris. The sequence continues at coordinate 55,127 of PVHX01005894.1, read as the reverse complement.
GGAACAAGAAACTAGAATTCTCAGAGGGTTCTCAAAATCTTAAGTTATTCTGTACTTTCCCCATAACACCTTCTTTGTATGTTTTATGATAACAATGACTGAATATTGTAGTAAATAGTGAGCTATTTTTCTGTGATGGGGTTATACTAAAAGCTTCTGAGGTTTTCTGCAAAACAAAACACACAAATCAGCAAAACTCAAGAACTAAAACATTGATAATAAATGCTAACGTTATGTGGTTTATTATTATCATAGGCATATATGTTTGGACAAGATTACACTACATTTTGATAATCTGTACCTGATACTGGCATCTTGATAATATAACATATTAAAAAAGGGAACATTAATTCATGATAAATGCCAAGTAAAACGATTTAAGCAATTGAAAGATAATAGCAAAAACACTTAAATTTAAAGGTTATCTTTTCTTAAAATGAAATTTGTAGAGACTTTGGCATTCCCATGTTCATTGTAGCACTATTCACAAGAGCCAAGAAGTGGAAGCAAATCTAAGTGCCCATGAACTGATGAATGAATAAAGAAAATTTGGCATATGTACCATGGAATATTATTCAGCCATAAAAAAGAATGAAATCCTGCCTTTTGCGACAATGTGGATAGAACTGGAGATCATTATGTTAAATGAAATAAACCAGTCACAAAAAGACAAGTACTGCCTGATCTCACTCAGAGGGATCTAAGAAAGTTGATCTCACAGAGGTTGACAACGGAGTGTGGTTACCAGAGGCTGGGAGAGTGAGCAGGGAGAGGAATGGGGACCAGTTTATCAATGGGTACCGAGTCAGTGAGGGGAAAGCAGTTCTGGTGTACCACCAGTCGGTGACTTGGATGACAGTAATTTACTATATATTTCCAAAGGTTAGAAGAGAGAATTCTGAAAGTTTTTACCTTAAAGAAATAATAAATGTTTGAGAGGATGCATATATTTAATCTAATTTAAACATTATAAATGTATTCACTGTATCATTCACCATTCATTGTATCATTGTATATTCATTGTAACATTCATCATGTATGTTATCCCATAAATAGGTACTATTTTAATTTTTATGTAACATTAAAAATTAAATTAAATGTTTATTTAAAAAACAAGATTTCTGAAATCTCTGAGACCAGGTTGACCTATCAAGGGATAGTTTCTACTCCTCATTTATTTAAAAGATAAAAACCTCCCCTGCAAAAAAGAAATTAAAAAACAGAAAGAATAAATTGTGCTGATTGTCCTGATCTTTGTTTCATGTTAAATATTCCAGATATGGAATGTTTCTTTAATTTTGTGCTGATGTTAATTAAATTATTATGAATGTTTCTAGAAGCATCTTCAAATTGAGGTATATATTCCTTATCATAAACTCATTCTCTTTTGTAATGATAAAATAATTGTCTTCCCTATCTGTTTTTTATTTTTCCCTTAAAGCCAATAACTGCCTTTGCTAATTCAGATTTTAGACCAGTTTCCGACTTCATGATGGAGTAGCTCCCAGTGACATTCACTCCTCTTTTTATTTCTTTATTTTTCCAGTGCTGGGGATTGAACCCAGAACCTTGCACATGGTAAACACACATTCTACCCCTGAGCTATATTCCATCCAGTATATTTCTTCTGATAAAGCATATTTTCTTCACAAAATCTTTCCATTATTTGTTTTGCTAATTGAGCTATTCCATTTTTGTTTGCAAAGGCAAAAATGTTTTCTACCTCATAAACTACTAACATTGCTTAAATATTTAATGAGATATTACATTTCTATGCATTAAGTAATTTGATTGTAATGCCTCTTAAAAGCAAACTGCTCAAAGCAGAATTCTGTTTTTTATGACAAGATTTGCATCATGATTACTTAATGCTTCAATTACTACCAAACAGATTTTATGCAATTTAACATCTCTCTCACTTTCATAATATTTCTCTTCCATCAGAGCTAGCTTCAGTGGTTATAAAATAATTTTATCTCAGCTACCTGGGACACTGCAATGACCTGCAGTTCTAGGCCGGCCTTAGTGACCCTATCTCAAAATAAGAAAAAAGCTGGAGATGTAGCCCAGTGGTGAAGTGCCCTTGGGTTCAATCCTCAGTATTAAAAAAAATACTTTTTAAAAACAATTACGATTTAGGGTTCTTAATTTTTTCAATAATTTTCTTGTGTGTGTTTTAGTGTTTTGCAGTTGAAATGACACACAGTTTCCTTTTTCTTGTTTTTGTTGTAAAAGAGAATTTCTCATTGGACAAAAATTTAAACAGTCTTATCAGTTTTCTTATTCTAAAAATTGCCATGAAGACATCATCTTATAAACATTGAGACAGGTTCCAGTAGTTGCTTTCATTCATCTCATATTCAGAATTTGCACTATATTTGCTTTCTCTGCTAGTTGTTTTTGATGTTTCATCTTCAAGTTTTGAGCAAAACATTTTTGCTACACTATCTACCTTAGCATATCTACCTTCTGTTTGTCTATAGCATATAAAATTGTATTGTTTCATTAGCTGCCGGAATGAAAAACAGTTACTGTCATATACCAGATCCACAGTGGAATACTTTCTATAAGGAATTTGGGGTACAGCAGATATAAGGGGCCTGTATGAGTGGTGGAAGGTACTAATAAATAAGAAAAAGTCAGAGTGTCTCTGAGCTTGCAGTCAGTGCTCTAAGAATGTGTGAAAGTCAAGGAAAAAGACTTCTTTAGAAAGATTCCTTTAATTATACCTTAATAACCTTTTATCATTTTTTCTTTTTAAGGTCATTCTGCATTTGGTAAGGAATCTGCATTATGTAGTTTGGCAGGACTAACCAGCAGCATCTACATTTCTAACTTTGCCCTTGAATTCTGAGGTTTTGTTGAGTAATTTGTGCTCCTCCAAAACTATCAAGGAAGGATGAGGCTAAGCAAACTTTCAGCCTCTGTCTTCATCTGGTTGGGAATTTTCACAAATGCCTGTCTGTGATCGCCCTCTAGTGGTCCACATTAGCCTAACGTTTAAAAGCCTAACTTCCTTTCTAATACCTTCTGGGGTCAGAGCCTGCCAGTCAGTTCACCCTTTAGACTCAGGCTTCTCGCATTTCTTCCATCCCTACTTCTCACCATCGCTTGTATATTGATTTGTGTGGCTGTTTGATTGACCTGTCTCCTCCCCTTCCTCACATTCCCCCCTCCCTCCCTCCTCACCATCTCTTGTATATTGATTTATGTGCCTATTTGATTGACAGCTGTCTCCTCCCCTTTTACAAGCTCTACTCTGCCTGAGGCAGGGACTCTGTTTTCTAGTTTGCCTGGCACCATCTACAATAAATACGTGTTAAAGAGCTGGATGTCAAGAGCCTCGCATATTTCTTCACTCCAGTTGACTGCAGTAATAGAAAACATAAGTTCAAAACATCTGTGCTGGAAATTTTCTTAAAACAATTTATGCTACTTCACTTTAGAAAAATAATTTTTATTCAAATATAGCATACATATAGAAAAGTGCACAAATTTTAGTGTATATACAGTTCAATGAATTTTTAAAAATGATCACATACACGTGACCAGTATACAGATCAAGAAACAGAATGTCCCAGAAACCCAGAATCATATTTTTATCCTTTCTTGTCCCTACCCTACCCAAAGGTAACCACTATTGTGGCTTGAACAGCAAATATTAATTTTGGCTGCTTTCATATTTTATAAAAATATAGTTGTACAATATGTACCCTTTTGTGTCTGTTTTTTTTTTTCTTCTGTTGCCAAATATTACATTTGTGAGTTTCATCCATGTTGCTGCTTATGTTGCTTTTTAAAAATTGGATCCAGGGCTGGAGCTGGGGCTCAGTGGTAGAGCACCTGCCTAGCATGTGTGAGGCACTAGATTCAATTCTCAGCACTGCATATAAATAGATAGATAGATAGATAGATAGATAGATAAATATGAAGGTCCATTGACAACTAAAAAAATATTAAAAATATTTTAAAAAAATTGATTCCAAAGGTCCCAAACTATATTTGTGTTAAAACTGGAAAAAGCTGTTTAAATTATTCTATGTGATAATTAACAACGTCTCAAGTTGAGCATAATCTCGCTTGGTCAGTCAGAGAAGCAAGCTCTAAAGACGAGCTTGAGACTTGAGGCAGTGACTCAGAGCTAACCAGCTCCTTTCTTCAATTAATTTGTATTCCAACTTGCTTGGCCATTTCTCTCCTAGTCCATAGTGCTTGGTGTTCTGCTCTGATGTCCACTCCCATCCCTGGGTTCCATGAATATTGGCTTCTTTCTCTTTATCTTCCTATCTTTTTTTTTGGTACTGGAGATTGAACCCAGGGGCACTCGACCACTGAGCCACATCCCCAGCCCTATTTTGTGTTTTATGTAGAGACAGGGTCTCACTGAGTTGCTTAGCACCTCACCGTTGCTGAGGCTGGCTTTATCTTCCTATCTTTTGACTTCCTTGCTTCTTCTTCTTCTTCTGTGTGTGTGTGTGTGTGTGTGTGTGTGTGTGTGTTCCTTTTCCTGCTTGAAGGTGAAAAATGGTATAAATAGTAAAGGGAACTGAATCCGGGAAACTCTCTTGCAACCCATTTATTTTTCCTTAACAAATCTGAAGTGTGTAAAAACACATCTCAATGTATTGGTGCTGATAAAGAGGTGCAGAAAAAGTTAACAATGATGCTCTTTGGAAAAGCCTTAAGGGTACACAACAACAGGACAGATGACAACTGTAGCACAGATCTTCACTCAAGATCACTGCACTTGAATTTTACCACTGCTCTCTTAGTATGGAGAGGGTACAGAAGCTTTCTTTTCTTTGAGGAGGTGATTGTGTTGAGGTTAATAGAGCACTAAACTTATGGTTTGAGGAACTAGGACTTGCCAGGTGTGGGCCAATGCATTGACTTGGGAGGCTAAGGCAAAAGGATTACAAGTTCAAAGCCAGCCTCAACTACTTAGCAAGACTTTGTCTCAGAATAAAAATAAAAAGGGCTGGGAATGTGGCTCACTGGTAAAGCATCTCTGAGTTCAATCCCCAGTACCAACAACAAACAAACAAACAAATAAGGAAAAAGAAAAAAAGAAGAACTAGGGCTGAGTTTTTACTTAGTCATTTACAATTTCTGCCCTTTAGGCAAGTCATCCCTCTGAACTTCATCTGTTAAAATGAGGATGCTGATACTTATCCTACAGAGTCATGTAGAGGAGAACAAAATAATTTCCCTTTACCTTTACTGAGGTCTTAGCTCAGGAAATGAGTGCTTCACTGGGAAGTACTGTAACAAAAGATACGTTAACAAGAAAAAAAAAGCATACAGATTTATCTAATACAAATTTTATATGATATGGAAAACTTTATAAGAAAATAAAGACCCAGCTGGGCATGATGGTACATACCTGTACATCTGGTACATCCTAGCTACTCGGGAGACTGAGTCAGGAGGATCATAAGTTTGAGGCCAACCTCAACAACTTAGTGAGACCATGTCTCAAAATAAAAAATAAAAAGGACTGGGGATGTAGCTCTCAGGTAGAGTGCCCTTGGATTCAATCCCTAGAATCACTAAATAAAAAATAAAATAATTGAAAAAATGAAGACACAAACCTGAATATTTTTTATGGTAGGTTTGATGAAGAATGGATAGTTACCCAAAGGGTATGATCTAATGGTAATAAGTCAGGGAAACTTAGCAGGCTTGTTTGTTTAGATTCTTCTCTGTGACCTTTCATCTCTGCAGATAAGATGTTCCTTTCCTCTGGATACAGGGAGAGGGAGTACCTCTCATGTGACCTGCTTTAAGGGAAGGTCAGAAAATCCTTGCTAGTTTTTCTGACCTGCTACAGGAAACAGGGCAGATGGAAGGCCATGGTGACCTTCCTGCTTCTGTCATTTCCTCAAAACATTCTTTTGGCTTAAAATATTCAATATGCCAGGGTGCCATGTTTTAGGGTAGCATGTCTTAAACCCCATCAGCTGGAATGGGGATTAAGTAGAAGGCAGTGGTAATAATCCTGGTGAGGAATTATGAGCTCTGAATACAGCTCTGTTTCTTGCTTGGGCTATTGTAATAACTTCCTGATGGCTATTGTCCCTGTCTCCTCTTTTCATGGATTCAAAATTCTGAGTCGAGTCTGGACTACACACTTACACATGGGCTTGAATCCAGGAGGGCTCTGGGATGTCATTACACTTTGTACTTATGCATTTCTTCTGAAACACTTGTTATATTATTCTAAACAGATGATTTATGTGCCCCTTTCTCCCAGTTTCCGCCACCATCTTGACACATGCTTTTGGATCTGGAATGTCTCCCAAAGGCCCATGTGTTAAAAGCTCAGTCCTCAGCTTGACATTATTGGAAGATGGTTGAGATTAAAGAGGTAGGGTCTAGGGTCATTGGGTGTGCCCTAGAAGGGGATAGGAAGACCTTGGTCATTCCTCTTCTTTTTCCCATTTCCTGTCCATGTGGTGTGTGGCTTAGCTGCACCACATGCTCCTGCCATGGTGTGCTTTTGCTGCCCCCCGCCCTCCGCACCAGAGGGCTAAAAGCAATGGTTATACCCAACTGGAATTTCAAAACTATGAGCCAAGATAAACCCTTTTTCTTATCGAGTTGATAGTCCTTATATGTTATAGTGATGTAAAGCTACCACAGGCAGGCATTAACCAGGGCATTGAGGACGCCAATAGAACAATTCGATGTAGGAAGTGCAAATTCCCCCTCTGGATGGGACATCCATCTTTCTTTGCCAACACACTTTAGTACTCTTGGTTCTCAGGCCTTTGGGTGTAAACTGAGATTTATAGCATGGGCTCTCTTGGTTGTCAAATCTTCAGACTTAGTCTTCCCTTTGGGTCACACCACCAACCAGCTTTCTTGGCTTTCCTGCTTGTAAGAAAGATTCTTCTTTAATCTTTAACCTCACAGGAGGTTGTGAAACACCTCAGCCTTCATAATCATGTGAGCCAATTCCCATAACATATCTTATATATGCATATCCCATTGGTTCTGTTTCTCTGGAGAATCCTAATACGTAGGGAGACTTGGCCATTGAAAGGAATGGGTTACGTGTAGATCATTCCAATACTTGCCTATAAGATTCAGCAAGTTCATTGGCCCTATTTTCTAGATAGTTTAAGATAGAAAAATCTTGTGACTTTACACAGTAATTTCACTCTAGAATCTTCTCACCATTACCAAGATGAATCTCTTACCTAGTCCTAAATCCTTCCAGTAATTTTTTTCAAAATGCAATCTAAATACCAAGGAATTTACTCAGTTCAGGCATACCCAGAAATGATACCCAGGCTGGCCCTGAACTCCCAAGCTCAAGCAATCCTCCTGCTTCACCCTTCCACCTAGCTGGGACCACAGGCATGTGGCACGGCACCAAGCTTAGGGTGGTCTTCAGTCACTCAAAATTGAGAGTCCTTCCCAATACATTATAACCGTGATCTCATACGGGACTCTGTGTGCTGATCCCCAAAAGCTAATCTTACTTTTCCTATTTCGCTAGAAGACAGAAATGTGAGCCAAGGATAGGTCAACAGCTGCTGCTAATCTTCTGTTAAATGCTCTCTAAGCAAAGTTGGATCTCAAGTGTTTGGGGATTAAGCATAAAGCAGCAAACTCTTATCTTTAGCTAGGGAGTTATTTGTTCATTCAGGCGTCTTCTTTAAGCAGTCAATTCTATCTTTGATTATAAGTTCAAGTTAGGCTATTGAAAATGTCAACAAAAATCCATTACTGAAAAAGTTGGACTTTTCACGTCTTTCTTATTACGCTAGATGTGAAAACTGGAGACATAGTTTTTTTTTTTTTTTTTTTAAGGCTAATAGTTATTTGTGGTGCTTTGAGTATAAATAAAAGTTCAATTCTACTTTATGAAATGGGGAATAACACATTGACTAGACAATAATACAAGACACAATATACAAGATAACATGATACAACAAAAGCTTATATATATTGAGTACTTACTATATGCCAAGTCCTGTGCTAAATGCTTAAATGCGTTATTAAATTTATCTGTCACAGAAACCATGCTAACCATCTTGTATAATGAGACTCAGAGAGACTGTCTAAATTGTCCATGACCTCCTGGTTGGTTAGTGGAAAAAAACAGAATTCAAACCCAGGCCAAACTGACTCCAGGGATTAATTACCAAATTTTACTGTCTGGATTTTTTTTTTTTTTTTTGGCACCAGGGATTGAACTCAGGGGCACTCGACCACTGAGCCACATCCCCAGCCCTATTTTGTGTTTTATGTAGAGACAGGGTCTCACTGAGTTGCTTAGCACCTCGCCATTGCTGAAGCTGGCTTTGAACTCGCGATTCTCCTGTCTCAGCCTCCCAAAGTGCTGGGATTACAAGCGTGAGCCACCATGCCCGGCTCTGTCTGGATTTTAAGTCCCTCTTTTATTCCTAATTGTGTAGAAATCTAACTGAGGATGTTTTGCTTGTTCTTTGTGATGATTTCAAAACACTTAAGTGACATTAAGAACCAAGTTGGGGTGCATAGGTAGCATCTGAAGGTACAGTTTAGATTTTCATAAATAGTGAGAAGTTCTGGCCACCTTGTGTCCACATTTCCCCAGCATGGGATCAGGAGTGAAGTCCAGCTGCTTTTTCTGACGTGGCAAGTCCACTTGGAGCTGGTCCAGTTCTCTGCAAACGCTCTTGCAGCTTCCTGATATTCAGATCTGCCAGTTCTTTGTCTTTAAGGAAACCCGGGGCTAATGAAGGCCTTCCATGGTGCCTTGTTACCTGAAAGTCCTTGATCCCCTGCTCTGACTCCTTGCCTCCACCCACCCCTTCTGCCTTGTGCTCCCCACATGCAGGGGTCCACAATGCCTACCACACACACACTATGCACTGCCTCATGTTGATCTGGTACTAACAATCTCCTTCTTCTTTCTCAATTGCTAAATTCCTATGCGTAACTTAAAACCCATCAAGTGTCAACCCTTCAGGAGACAGAAGATCCTGCTCTGGAATTCTCCTTACCTACCCAGGGAAGCAGGTACTTCCTCTTTGGTGGACTGATAGCCCTTCACATCTTTGTCTCCCTACACACTTTTACCTCACTGAGATAATGGTAGGTCACGTTCCTCTGCTAGTCTCTGAGCTCCCCAAGTGGAAAGGCCCATCTTATTTCTCTTCGCATTTCCAAGCCTGATATCATAATGGGCACAGAGCAAGTGTCAACAAGTGGTATTTCCTTGTCCCTTCTCCTTAACAACAGTGACTGACTTATCCTCTCTGCAGTTTCTTTGCTTAACTCAGCAGTATTCAGACCTGATTGTTGTGACTGGCATAGCATCTCTTAGCCTGTGTCTCATGCCATATTGAGCCTGGCTGTCCTAGTATCCTTCTTAGTCCCTTACTGACTTGAGTCAACCCAGCTATCAGCAGGTTCTGACCTGATCATCACACTGAAGAGAAAGTCTACTTGTCAAGATAAAAGGAAGCTTGACTATCAGGTGTGGGGTTTTTTTTTTTTTACTGCCCACATGTGTTATTCTCAGTGTTCTCAAAGCAGTAGAGATAAATAATACCCCAGATGCTTTTCTCAATATCAAGCTACTTCTGCCTACCAGCCTGCCTGCCCCTCTAATGGAAACAGTATTTTGTTTCACTAGCTTTAATTTCTTGCCCGATTTTCCTCCTTTCACAGAAGCCTAGACTAAAGCAGCAGCCCAGTCAGCATGGGTCTCTGGCACCTGACCAAGTTCCTAATGTCCATCTTCACTGCTCCTACTATCCTTTTTATATACTGTGTTAAGAATAGCTACTGAAATATTACCACCATTTTGTGTTAGTCAATTTTCCATAGCTATAACAAAATACCTGAGATAAGCAACTTATAAAGAGGAAAGGTTTATTTTGGTTCTCAGTTTTGGAGATTTCAGTCCATGGTTGGGCAGACCCATCTGCTTTTGTGCCCGTGCTGAGGCAGCATATCATGGTGGGAAGCACATGATGGAGGAAGATACTAACATTTGCCAACCACATGGTGGCTGGCAAGCAAATGAGGAAGACAGGAAGGGGTCAGAATCCCAATATTTGGGGTTGGGGTCCTGGCGCAGTGGTAGCGTGCTCCCCTAGCACGCGTGAGGCACTGGGTTCAATCCTCAGCACCACATAAAAATAAAATAAAGATATTCCATCCACCTGCAACTAAAAAATAAATAAATAAATAAATAAGAATCCCAATATTTGCTTCAAAGGCAGGCCCCCAGTGACTGACTTCCTCCCACTAGGCCCAACCTCTTAAAGGTTTCATACCTGCCAATAGCACCACAATCTGGGCACCAAGTCTTTAACATGAGGGCATTTGGGGACATTTATCCAGACCATAGGACAGGCCTTGTCTGATCTTCTTCAATGCTGGTGAGAACTTAGACTCACGAACATTTGTGCTTCTCTCTGGATCTTGGCAATTTATACTGTCAACCCTCCCTCAGAGAGAGAGAGAGAGGCTTTCTCTGCTCTTTAATAACTCTGGTCACCTCTACCTGTTGCTGCAGGCATCCAGCCTGTCGTCCAGAGTTGCAACAGCTCTTTCCCTGGCCTCTTCTCAGCCTCTGCTTCCATGTTGAAGCTTTTCACTGTCTTTTGCCATCTGAAGCTCAATTTTGGGCTTCCTATTCCTTCAGGTTATGAACTAGGTAAACACATCCTCTTATTAAAAAAAAAAACTATCATGTTTTCAACTCAAGATATTTAGTAATAAGCATATACTCCCCAATATAGGTCTTCAGTTCTAGGCCAATGAAATTCTTTTTTTTTTTTTTTTTTTTTTAATGCTCAGCGAGAAAGATCACTTCCATGTGTAAATCTGTGTGTCTGGATGAAGGTGTCCATGGCTACTTCACAGACACAAGTTCCTCCCTTCTTCTAGAAGAGCAGCGTGACCCAGCTCCTCCTTCCTGACAGGGTGCTTGCTTTCCTTTCCTTATCAGGACACAGACAGGTTTCCTCTGTTCTCTAGCAGAAGCAAAGGAAAGCATCCTCAAGGTTTTCCCAGTGAAGAGCTACTTGTGGGGCCATCGCACACATTCCATGCTTTCATTCCCTGCCCTTGTTCTGTTTGACATGCACACGTCATCTCTTTGAAAAGATGTTACCCAGGCCTGTGGCTCCGCGCCCTAGAGAGACAAGCAATGGTTGATGAAGTTCTTTCCTCCTTGGTTGAGGGCAGCGCTGTTCCGGGAAGCCAATTGCTAGAGTCCAAGCCTGCAAATATGCTGCTAGAATGTCCCTTGGAATTGGGGACCTCGCTAGTCACGCCTTTCATTGTCTTTCTGGCCATCTTGTCTAAAATGACAGGAGCGACAGTATCCAGGGTGGTTTCTTGGGTCTCTCAGGCCTGAAGCCTCGCACATAGCTTTCGCTTTCGAGGCGGAGAGATTCCTTTCTTCCCCGTTGTCTGCTTCCTGTCCGCTAGGTGGCGAACTTTTCCTGCCTCTCCCCCTCGGGCCCTTTCCTTCTTTTGGATGAGAAAATGACAGCCTTTGAGAAAATTACAAGATGCCATGTCCAGGAAATAACGTACACGTCTCTTCGTGGCCATCCCCTACACCACCTTCCTCTCCCCAACAGTCTCCTGATCCGCACAGAGGCAGATCACTTACTGGTGACATGTGGGGATTCTGGAGTCAGAGAAATCCTGCTTCAAATCCTGGTTCTACCCCTTCTGTTTGTATGACTGGATTAATCCTTTAATCTCTGAATTTGTACCCGTGTCAAGTGCAGAGACTACTGTTACCTAACTCATGTGGTCGTTGCGAAAGAAGTGAATGATCAAATGAACAGACTGTGACTGGCACACTGCCGGGTACACCAAAAACTGTCTATAAATGTCAATTATTATTTTGGGCAGCAGGGGCAGAAAGACAAGTGTCAAACGTGGAAGGACAGCCTCCCAGAGCTGCGGTCCTTCTCACAACTGCTCTGTTATTGCTCACGATATGTGGGTTAGACCACCCAGTGCCAACCAGCCAGAGATAGATATATGGAAATAGATGCTTACAGAATTTCAGTAGGTCCTGTGTAGTAAAACCTCAGGGGAGAATCACCTGAACACTATCAGTTAGGCTTTATCTCTAAAGTGATCACGATGAGTATTGTACCTCATGGGGGATTTTTTGTTTGTTTGAGTTAATAGATGTACTACTATCAATAGCTCCAGTGAGGAAGGATATGGGGGAGTGAGGCCCTTCCCTCTAGCTCACCATATTGTAAAGCTCCCTGTTGGGTAGCCATTACAATCAATCCTCACCAGCCCTGGACAAGCTGAGTTTAAAGAAGTTGTTTCTGCTTTCATTATTAGGAGCATCGTCAAGTGGGTTCTTGTGTCCTCCTTCACCGTTTTCCCCCCTCCCTCTCTTTTTCCTTTCCCTCTTCCCTCCCTCCCTCTTTCTCCCTTCCCTTCCTTCCTGTTTTCTAAGCATTATCTTACTTTCTGGCACCATAAAGTGCCCCAGACCCATCTTGTATTTTCTCTGCTCTAGGCCTGGGATGAAGCACTTCAAGGAACCCTGTTTTCCTTTTTATCAAAGAATAAAATTGGAGACCAAGATCTGCATGCCAGGTATGTTTTTATTCCCTTGAATATCAGTGTATCTAGACGTTTTCAGCAGACAGAGCTACAAAATATGTGTATGTCTAACACACATAAACACATATTAATATCTATCTGCCAATCAAACCATGAGTTTGCACTGAAACCTTAGATTTCAGTCTAACACCCAAATGTTCATTTTAGCCTTCCCCTTTCCTTATGTATATCTTCCTACTCTTTATCTATAATGCATTTACTTATTTGTTCAATGCTGGCATACATGTATAGCAATTCAAGGTTGGTAACACACACCCTTGTGAGGAATATTTTTATTAACTGGAAAGCAGCATGTACGTGCAGTTCTTTTTGTCTTTCACTTTACACTCTACAGTCAAGATACTATTTGCTATTGTTCCTTAATTCTTTCCTTCTCTACCTCCGCTAGTGTTATGTGACTCATTCATAGTTCATGTAGGTTCATTGGTCAGCATGTGTTCCAATCTGGGTTCCCCCATAGCCTATTTGGCTGTAGCTGTTGGTTTATTTTTGAATATGTGAAACATTACAAGGGACCTAACAGTCAGAGTTACACAAAAATACATGCTCAGAGAAGTATCACTCCCTCTTATCCCTGCTACTCTCTCTCTCTCTCTCTTTTTGGTACTGGAGATTGAACTCAGGGGTACTCAACCACTGAGCCACCTCCCCAGCCCTATTTTGTGTTTTATGTAGAGACAGGGTCTCACTGAGTTGCTTAGTGCCTCGCCGTTGCTGAGGCTGGCTTTGAACTCACGATTCTCCTGCCTCAGCCTCCCAAAGTGCTGGGATTACAGGCGTGCGCCACCATGCCTGGCTCCTGCTACTCTCTTCTTCTTTCTTCTTTATTTTCACCTCTCCCATACGTCCTCCTCTCAATAAATACAAATAAGGTTCTCAAAGTTCTCACAGTCTGCAAGTGCCAGTCCCAGTTCTGACAATGTAGTGATTATTGATTTCCAAAAGCCAAAGATCAGGAACACTCCTGTTGGACAAAGTTGAGTTTATTGGCACTGTTTGCAACAAAGGAGGATGCACTCAGGCGGGCAGCCTGAAGTAGCTCAGTAAGAAAGATGTTAAGAGATGCTGTTACAGGATTTGGTCTTGTGTTAGATGGTCCTGGGGAGGGTCAGAAAGCAGCCTCAATTGTATGAAGGGTCTCTAAAATTTTTATTTAGGAGGTGGAAGGAATGGAGTGAGATTAAACTATGATTGGGAAAAAGTAGTCATTCATCCATTCATTCATTAGCTGGGAGGGGAGATGTTGGATCACTTTATGATTTATATAGTGTTCTTGCTTTTAGTGCTTAAGCATGGTTATGCAGTGAGTTTGTTTCTGTCTTGCTGCATCAGTCACAGAGTGACCTCATCTGATGTTGGTATTCTGTGAAATTGTTTATGCTCAACAGGAAAACACAACAGCCTAGGTCTAATGCCTGCTCCCATCTGCGAGCTGCTCTTTTCCTTCTGGTATCTGAAGTTCATCCCTCTCAGGATCACCTGCCAGAGCAAGGGACTGAGGACAGATTCCCCCCAGCCAACAAGTAGTTAACAAGGACTCTATCCTTCCTCTCCAGAGCCACCTCCTGGTTGAACTGATTGTACAAAATATGGAAATGCTTCTATGCTGGTTTGCAAATTGTCTTTGTTTTTGATAAAGCTGGCCTTAAACTTGTGATCCTCTTGCCTCAGCCTCCTGAATCACTGGAATTATAGACATGTGCCACCACACCTGAATTATAATGATTTACTCCTGATGGAACTATCCCGGGTCCCCTAATCTAAAGGAACTACATAAATATCTTCTGGGGTTGGTGCATCCATTGACCTGACCCCACTAGGCCCCACTTTCACTAGGCCCCACTTAAAGGTTCCACCACTTCCCAACACTGCCACAGGGGGACCCAAGATCTCATATGTTCAAAGCATAGAAGTCAATATAAATTAACATTTTAATGCTGATTTTTCCAACTATTTCATACACATATAAAGAGAGAGAAATTAAAATGGGATTATACTTTACATGTTCATTTGACTAGTATTATTTAATTTAAGATTTAATTTAAGATTTAATTAAAGATTCCCATATCAATGAATATAGACCCACATCAGCCATAGCCATTTGAGGTAAATATATGAAACAATGACTACTGCAAGTATTAAAAATATGATAGTTTTCCTTAAATTATCAAACCTCAAAAATTTTTATAAATCTGCGGGTATTATGAATAGTATTAACATCACTGATAATGTGAATCCTTAGTGTTAATTAATGCCACAGAGAAATGAGGCAGAACAGAAGCTTTTATTTATATTTGGGGGTCCTACCTAAGTTAAATGAGTTGAAATTTAGGTGCTTGCTGATATAATGAGCAGATAATACTGTACAAAAAAATATTTCCTATTTAAAAGGCATTTTTTTCCCTATCACTCCAACAAAGACATTTATTCAACTTAACAAAACAGCTTTAAAAACATTTTAACAATGTACAAATATATTCACAACATAATCTGCTGATTAAAAGACTCCAACAAAATTTGGTGTACCTACAACAGAACTTATAGATGTCTACAATAGTTTGTAGATTTGTTCAGTTTGCAGTTATGCATATTGTCTTGTTTCAATAAATATCATTAATACAAATGGATGATTTACAATATCTTCATCATAGCAAGAAAAAATAGATTAAAAAAATAAAATGTCTTTTAGGCATTTATTATGCCAAGTATTTAAATGAGTATCCTTACTATGACATAAAAATAATACTCATTTAGTAATAAAAGATAAGACTTTATTAGCCAAAAGACCATTAAAGAGTTACCAGGAAGTTCCAAAGTAAAATTTGGCTATCCTTTCCATGAAATAAATAGAATAGCAGCAATCCCTAGGTATCCCTTAAAAGAAACTATAATGATTCTATTTAAGTAATCGGGCCTGAAGTAAATGATTCAGTGGTATAAAAATAAAAACAAAATTTTAGAAACTAGTTAACGGCACTGGCCTGAATTTGGTTTTTACTTGCTCATGTCTAAGGGAAGCAATTTCAACATGTAGTATATATTAAAAATTAACATTTTTTCTAACTTTTCAAATTCATACAAAGCCAGGACTCGGCTTTGGAGTCCTCTTTCTTACCATGGAATCAAAACTTATTTCTGAAAATAACCTATAAAAATAGTATGTAAACACATAGACTTCGAGGTAGACTAAAAGCATCATCCTATGTTCTATGGATCAAAATGCAAACATCTCTGTAACATGTAAATGAACATTTTGAGATATACTGATACATCACTATATGCATATATATGTATACCATGAAATACTGACAGTGTTTCTAGTGGCATCATACTTCTTAACAGCAATGACTAGAGAAAGAAAAGAAAAAGTATGAAACTATTTTTTTAATATTTATTTTTTAGTTGTAGGCAGACAGAATATCTTTATTTTATTTTTATGTGGTGCTGAGGATCAAACCCAGTGCCTCACGCGTGCTAGGCGAGCACGCTACCACTACGCCATAACCCCAGTCCCCTGAAACTATTTTTTTAAAAGTAAGTTTTCAAGGGAAAAACAAAACCAAAAATGAATGCAACACTCCTCTTTGTGGTTGGACTGAGCTCTAAACAGTTCATAGTCAAAAATCTCCTTGGCTCTTCCCCAATGTCACAGAATACATAAGCTTTCTCTCTATTAAATGGCCTCTACTATCATGTATAACTAAAAAGAACCAATAAAATTTAAAAAGAAGTCTGATCATCTCCAGTGTTTAGTCTAAAAAACTGCTTTCCAAGATATGAGGTAGCCACACTGGTTAAATTCTTCCTGCTGTCCCCTTTGCACCTCTTGTAACCATACAGATTGGCACCTTGAGCACCACACCCATGATAACCAGAGCCAACCACTTCACTCCAAAGGGGAAGAGAACGCTGAAGGCAAATATCACCCTCAGCATTGGACAGGCAGTCAGTCCTACCCAAAAGATTCTTGATTCAGCCTCTGGACAATTTCATTCTCCTGAGGAACTGCCTTCCTGGGCTCAAACACCCAATGAATCTTTTCACCCTTATCAATACAATTTTACCATGGAAGGCCAACCATTAGTTGACATTCTCCAAGTATGCTCCATGTATTCTTTTTTAATATTTTTTTTAGTTGTTGATGGACCTTTATTTTTTTTTTATTTATTTATATGTGGTGTTGAGGATCGAACCCAGTGCCTCACGCATGCTAGGCAAGCGCTCTACCACTGAGCCACCACCCCAGCCCCTCCATGTATTCTTATTACCTCCATAATAGCCAGTCAATGAAGACTGCTACATATCAGGCCTTCACTGCCTAAAAGTCACATGACAACAACAAGATTATTGTCACCATACAGGCAATACAAGCTGCCACTGAGCAATTCACAGAGAAGACAGACTATAATGGCACTGACTGGGAAGAACAAATCAAAAATGATGCCATTGGGGGGCTGGGGTTATGGCGCAGTGGTAGTGTGCTCGCCTGGTATGCGTGAGGCACTGGGTTCGATCCTCAGCACTACATAAAAATAAAATAAAGATATTCTGTCCACCTACAACTAAAAAATAAATGTTTTTAAAAAATGATGCCATTGGATGTCTGATTTGGGATTTTCTTGGTCTATTAGTTGTTTCTTCTTTGGTATCAAACAACGGAAACATCTTTGGTGTGATCATGGCTGTCCTGAAGCCAAAAGGCATTTTTTAAAATCTCAGAAAACTACCTGGTCTATTTAAAAAACAAAGTAATTCTGCAAAGAGAGTAGAGTAGCAGCTCTCTAGGTACATGGCAAATGAAGTTCTCATAAATTCACCTTTCCATTTGTTGTTCATGTGCACCAAACTGAACCCAACTGGTTCCAACTTTCCAATGGTTAGTATGCCTAGAAAGAAATTATTTCTAGACCACTTTGGTGATGATAACCATTATCCCTATAGACCTCTTGTTTTAGTCAGCTTTTGTGTTTCTGTGACCAAAATATCAATGACAACAACTTAGAAGAGGAAAGTATATTTTGGCTCATGGTTTCAGAGCTTCAGTGTATGGTCAGCCAAGTCCTTAGCTCTAGGCCTGAGGTGAGGCAGTACATCATGGTGGAAGAGTATAGTGGAGGAAGGCAGTTCAGGACATGGCAACCAGTGAGCAGAGAGACTCACTGATCAGGGACAAAATATAAACCCCATAGGCACACTGCCAGTTACCTACTTCATCCAACCACACACTACCTGCCTACAGTTACTGCTCAGTTAATTCATGTCAGTGGGTTAATCCATTGGTTGGGTTACAACTTTCATAATCAAGTCATGTCACCTCTGAAAATACTTGCATTATTTCACATATGAACTTTTAAGGGCATACCTTATGTCTGAACCACAACACCTCTTACAAGAGAAAACAGTGGATTTGTATAGTAAAATAGTTATGGAGAGAAAATAACAGTCTATATTTACAGATGGACAAGAACTTACAGAAGAAATGATTTTTGTGGGGGCACCCAAAGAACTTGGAAGCACAGTTACTCTTGTCTGTCTATTCAGGAGTCTTCATGTGACACTTATCTATTATTATTATTATTATTATTTTTGTCAGCACAGCATCTCTTCACTCTGAGAATAGCTACTCCACAGGTATTGCTGACAATCTCCAGGGCTTATCTTTCCAACACGTGGCTAGCACAGGACAAGGGCTGGTAAATTGGAGTATGAAGGAAGTTCCCATGGTTCAGGGTGTTCTCTCACTTTAGCAAGACCAACAGGGGTCCTGAGAGACCTGACCCAGACATTCAGAGAGAGGGACAGGGAGTTCAAACTCTGGCAACCAGGTGATCCTGTGTTCCCATGGACTACCTGATGGGGAAATTTGTTTCAGGATGAAGCTCACAGGGAGGAAAGCATATCGCTCTTAGAACCTTTGAATCTATCGCTGCATAACAACATCTGTGACTTTCTAATTCTGTGAATCAGTTCATCTTATTTCAGTTTAAATTCTTTTTGAGTTTAAGATTTGTTCCTTGCAACCAAAGGAGTCAAATACTCCTCCTTCGAATCATATAAACAAACTCCCATGAATAACAAGGGACTGCCAGTTAAGTTCAATTCCCACCCACACAGAAATCCTATTATTTGTGGATGTCTGAGAACCTCATTGAATAGGATATTCACCTGTGTTCAAGGAAGCCCATTACATTGCTGCATTCTTCTAGCTACTTGAAAGTCTTTTTATTAAATATCAAAACCATATCAAGCTGAGCATGGTGGCACATGCCTGTAATTCCAGTGGCTCAGGAGTCTGAGACAGGAGGATCAGAGTTCATAGCCAGCCTCAGTAACACAGCAAGGCCCTAAGTAACTCAGTGAGACCCTGTCTCTAAATAAAATACAAAAAAGGGCTGAGGATGTGGCTCAGTGGTTAAGTACCCCTAGTTCAATCCCTGGTACCAAAAAACAAACAAAAACACCACATCAACCTCTCCATAAATAATACCCATTAGTATTAATTCTGTACTGGGTTCACACAGAAAATCAGTCTAGTTTCCATTTTTCACATGCTAGTCTTTTAAATATATGATGGCACTACTTTTTTCTTTCCCAGTCCCACCATTCTGTTTCTTTAACTACTCAAAGGAGATAGTTTTTAGACCCTTTGCAATCCCTATGTCCTCTTTAGAAAATAGGACATTTTAGGGAAAACTCCCTCTACAGTGTGTTGCCTAGACTGAGCAATTTGTTTGATGAGTTTCAAGAATAGTACTTATTATTATCATTATTATTATTTGTATTCCAGACACTATTGGTCTATAAATACACTTCTAATTGCATTAGTTTTAGTTAAACTGCTTCATACCTAAGACACCCTTTATTAATCTTTGGGCTTTATGATAATTTCCAAAAATCCACAGATACAAACACTGTAGCTCAGAGAGTTTAAGTGGCTTCCCAATGTATCACGAGTTCATGATAGTTAGGACTTCAGTTTGAATTCCAAAACAGTGTCTCTTGTTCACAAACTACTGTGAGTATGGGAGAAATGTCTCCAGCCGGAAACCAGCTGGATAGGTCTGGTGAACTATAACTGTGACAGCTGACATATTTTTAAGGTTGTGGTGGTCATTTGTTGAATTTGTTGTTACTACTGCTTTTTAAATGCAAAATGATGTGCCCTGAATCCTTGAATGGAGGTTTATAATGGAAAGTGAGGGAAGAATAGAAAAAGTTTAAGTGGAGCCTGATTATACAAGAAGAAAAGTACTATATAACAAGAGTATTGCAAGGGAAAAGAGGAATCACCGAATACGAAAACCACGGAGAAAAATCTGAAATGTGGAGAATGATGTGGGTGTCTATGGAGAGTGATGCTGAGACTTGGCTAAAGGACTAATGTAATTTCATGGATGGAAAAGATGATGAGTTAAGATAGGTCCTGTTTTCCAATCCAAGACCCTGAGAGGGTGAGGCAGGTGGCTACAAAATCAGAATGAAGAGGAGAGTAAAGTTTCAAAGCTGTAGTGTGGTCAATCCACAAAAGGCTTTGGGATCTGGTTTTATTGGCAGGGGTCTGTGCTTGTAGGAGGGGCTTCCAGGAATGTGTAGCAAAATCCAAAGGGTGTGAGAACACCAACTAGATTTGTGAGCCACATCAACAGTTTTCATGTCCCAGGGGAAGCTGGGAAGAGAAGAGCTCAGGCAGGAAGAAAAACATCACGGAGGCGGCTATTCAAAACAGCCTAGAGATGCTTTGCGTGGTGTTTTTTTTTAAAAGGATCAGGGCTATGCCTTCAAAAGCAAGGAGGGCAGCAGAGGAACAACATTGCCATTCTCTCTGAATATGCTTAGGTTTATTTAAGATGTTTTAAGATGAATGGGATGACTGCATCCTTATATATCTATAGACACAGAGAGAGATAGAAGAACGGAAGCCAGTCAACAAGATTTGGAATAGATATCTTTTGTTTTTTCCTTTTCTCAAGATTAATCAAGACTTTCTTGAAAAAGTATTCATATACAATGATAAAAAATATAGAGCATATTGAAAAGTTGGTTAAGAGAAATAAATAAATAGGGGTTGAGTTTGAAGGTAAAATGGAGGAAATACTTGGACAAAGATGTGAGTTCAATTTTACTCATGAACTCAAAGTTTCATAAACTAGCTGTGGATCTGTGGGACATTGAGATATGGGGGTTGGAGGAGAAGACACTGATCTCTGTTAAAATATGCTGTACACATGCTGAATTACCCATTTAAAAGGGCTCCACCTGCTCTGGGGACCCAAGGTCAATGGTCTTGCCTCTCATGAAATGCTTATGAGGCGTCAAAAAGCTGTGTTGGAGATTGAACCCAGGGCAGGGCCTCACACATGCAAACAACACTTCTTTTTAAATAAGATTGATATTTGCTTAATAAGCTCTGGCTAGATTATAAGTTTACTCTTCATATACTGCATAGCACAGTATATTCATAAGGTGCAAAACAATTGAAAAAGACTTGTAAACCACACGTTCCTTCTGGTGAGCACTGGGTAGAGCTCTGATCAAGACTAAATAAAAGCTTTGTCTAGGACACCCAGCTCTGGGGCCCCTTCTCTTCAGAGAGGTCTATCTCTGTTCTGTCCTTTAAATAAAACTTACTTTCTATGCTTGGAAAGGAAAAAAACAAAGAGCTTTGTCTAAGTGGAAGAAAAAGTGGCTATTTTAAAGAGTCAGCACTTCAGGAATTTTTATCCCTTTAGTCTCTATGTAACACAAGGGACTTCCAGCTTTTTACTAGGGAGAAGAATAGAAGAAGGGAAAGAGAAAGAGGAAGAAAAAGAAAACGGGAAAAAATAAAAGAGCCATAAATCAATATTATAGAAAGGGGTAAGAAACATGGTACAAAGAGAACAATTCATGACACGTGAATGAAAAATTGGCTTATTGATAATAAATTCCACTGATAGTACTTTAAGTATAGCTGGGTTCAAAAGACTTTTTCATGTTCTAAAAATCCTGTCCTTTTTTTTTTTTGGTACTGGGGATTGAACTCAGGGGTATTCGACCACTGAGCCACATTCCCAGCCCTTTTTTTGTGTTTTATGTAGAGACAGGGTCTCACTGAGCTGCTTAGCGCCTTGCGAGTGCTGAGGCTGGCTTTGAACTCGTGATTCTCCTGTCTCAGCCTCCTAAAGTGCAGGGATTACAGGCAAAAATCCTGTTCTTAAGCTAAATAAATGTCTTCTTGGTCCTCAGGTGGTTCAGCTTGCCAAATCAGTGAAAAGCCCAGCTTGGGATGGGTTGTGGCCCCCTTTTCACTAGGTCTCTCTTCCTGGCTCTCTGCTGGACCATCTACAGTGCCTAGCTCTGCCACCTGAAGGGCACTTGCAAGTGAACAGCTGCCTCTGCCTGTGTCTGGTGTTTAGGTGAATTTGTAAAGAAGAAGAGAATCCCATTGTGACCCTGTTTTCCACTCAAGCTTTATCTTTCTGAAGTGTTAGGAATATCTGGATACCTAAAGTAAGTTGGTAGAGTTTAAATCAAAAGAGAGAGGTTAATTGAAAATTGTGTAGGGGCTGGGATTGTGGCTCAGCGGTAGAGCGCTTGCCTCGTATGCGTGAGGCCCTGGGTTCGATCCTCAGCACCACATACAGAGCAATAAAATAAAGACATTGTGTCCATCTACAACTAAGAAAAATTTTTAAAAAAAAAGAAAGAAAATTGTGTAATTGATTCAGAATCAATGCAGAAGTGAGGCCCAGGCATTAACACTTAAAGTAGCTTCATAGTGACTGTACAGCTAAACTTGAGAAAATGATCCATATTTGTGTGTAAGGGGGTAGTGGGGGGGAGGGATACTAGCACTCTTTAGGATGTACTTGCACTCTTTAGCCTTGGGCCTCTCAAATTTGTGTGTATATAAGGACCAGCTGGGGATCTCATTAAAATGCAGATTCTGATGCAGCAGGTCTGGGAGATTCTGCCTTTTTAGCCACCTCAGGGCATGCCCCGTGCTGATGGATGGCTGCCTTCACTTAATCTAGGGAGTTCATTGTGCACCTGGTTTCTGTTGCTGTGCTTATTAGAGCTTCAAAGTCTTAATCTCTCTTTTAACAATTCTAAATATGCATAGGCATTATGGCATTTTTCATTAGTTTTCAAATTTTTCTTAATGAGTTTGTAGGTAGTACTTTCTAATATAATGGGGGGAAAATCAAAAGTGATACAAAACAATTTTATTCCATTTCTCAGATTATACTACATTGTTCATGCTGACTTCAATGATCCCAGACTTATCTAAAGAATTAGTTAAAAAGTCATTATAATTTTAAAAATTATTTTTTAGAAGTTAATTTACTTTTTTAAAACCGAAAAATAAAAATAAATTTTCTTTTATTTTTTTGGCAGGAGTTGTTATAGCAGTTAGCCCTCCCAGACCCTATGTTTTTCTTTGCCTTGCCCTTAAAGCTAAGTTGCTCTAGGGCCTTCCCTATCTATACACATACAACCTTGGGGACCCTTATCCAAATTTATGACTTTAAATACCATCTCCTCGTTAGTGACTTGCAAACACATATATCCAGCCTACGCACCTCTTCTTTTCTTCCTTTCCTTTCCTTTCTACTTGGGATTAAATCAAGAGGTGCTTTGCCACTAAGCTACATTCCTAGTCCTTTTATTTTTTGAGACAGAGTCTCACCAAATTGCCAAGGCTGGCCTCAAACTTGCCATCCTCCTGCCTCAGCCTCTTCAGTCACTCACACACAGCCTGGCCCATGCCTCTTACTTGAACTCCAGTCTAACATAACTAGTTGCCTGGTTAACAGCTTCACTTGGATGATCATGGATATTTCAAACTCTTCTTGTCCAAAATAGGACACTTAACTTTCCTCCCCAAATCTGCTTCCCCTGCAGCCCTTCCTATTTGAGTTGAATGCAGCTCCATTCTTTTAATTAGTTGCTTAGACAAAATCTCTCTTGCACCCCCATTTAGCCCATCAGGAAGTTTCGTTGGCTTTACTTTGAGGATATATTAAAAATCTGATCACTTCTCACCTTCACCAATGCCAATACCCTGCCTCAAGCCACCGTCTCCTCTTGCCTGAATAACAGCAGCAACTCGCCAGCTGGTCACTGGTTTCTTTCTCATCTCTTCCTCTCTCAAAATAAAAATTTCTTTAAATAAACTTAGCTGTTAATAGTAACTAAAATAACTCATTTTATAAGACATTGTTGTATTAGTCAGCTTTTCATCACTGACCAAAATATCTGACAATAACTACTTAAAGGAGAAAAAGTTTATTTTGGGCTTAAGGTTTCAGAAGATTCGGTTCATAGTTGGCTAGCTCCATTGCTCTGGGCCTGAGGTGAGGCAAAACATCATGGCAGAAGAGAATGGTGGAGGAAAGTTCCTCAACTCATGGCAATCAGGAAGTGAAAAGACAGGAAGGGGACAGGACAATATGTAGTCCCCAAGGCCATGCACCTAGCCATGCCCCACTTGCCTACAATTACATCCAGTAGTCCATTCAGCTGTCAATGAATTACTCCAGCAAATGAATTAATCCATTGAGGATGTCAGAGTCATAATCATTGCCTAAAAGCCCCACCTCTGAACCTTGCTGGGGATCATGCTTTCAACATGAGCATTTGGGGGGACACTTTATATCTACACAATAACAACTGTATTCAATATTCCAATTTTTCTTTTTAGAGGAAAAATTGTTTCATAAAAGCTGGAAGGTTTGGATATAGGGAATTAAGACGACATTAAAATAGTTCAGATGAAGGAAAAAAGAAGAACAGTATGAAAATGAAGTGTTTTAAATAGCTTAGGTTGAGTCTTACACAACCACCTCTTCAGACTCATAGTCCACATGGCCCACTTGCTGCAGCTTCTTGGAGGAGAATATGGTTTCCTTGCTTGGAGTGGAAGCAGCAGGGTCAATGTTTTATACTGATGCTTCTCTTTAATGGTTTTCTGCTTTTGTGAGTTTGAAATGGTTTTGCTTATTCTATCGCTTTCCTGGTCTCTTTTGCTTTGGAGCTCAGGTTCCAGGCACCCATTGTTAGCCTTCTAATGACATCATTCTGTCTCAGTTAAAACTAATCAGTAATGCCAGTTCCCTTCCAGACTGTTACCAGAGGAGGAGTTCCTGGAGAGGGGGCCCTCAACTTAGAACATGTGAGGTCCTTGATACAGATGATGGAAAAAAATTTCAGCATGTCAGTCAGAGACCAAGATTTACTTAGGAAAGCAGATACCTATTCAAGGGAGAAAATAGGCCATCTCGAGAGTGAGATGTACTTTTTTTTTTTAAGGAATCTTGGTGGTGGGTGGGCATGGGAAGGTATGTGGGGATGGCATCAGTCTGGTTTATGGTAGTCTGGTTGTTTTCAGGTTCCTTAAGCTGACATAATCTTTATTATTTGATCAATAGGTTATGCTGGAACGCCCCCTAAATTCTAGGTTTGTTAAAATACTGTATCGCAGTTTGCTCAATCTTTTTATTGCATGGGGTAATTAGCAATGAACAAGGTAATTATCATAAATGAGTAAATTTATGGCAATTCTAAGATTTACAGATTTCCCACAAATTTGGCAGTGACAGGCCTGGACCAGAGACTAGCTTGGAGAATGACAGGCATGAAAAGACATGGGGACATTTAAATTAAAACTCTTTCCTTGTGCTTCCTTTTGTCTCCTTCGTACCTGTTTTTTACTTCTTCTATCCTATCTCAATGTGGCCTCACATGCCTGACTACTTTCTCTCTAACCTTTCTGCTCTGGTTGCCTAATACCTCGGCCAACTTGAGTTACTCAGGGTTACCCTCATATGCGTCATGCTTTCTTCAATGGTTTTATGGGAAAAAATTAGTTCGTGACATTTCTACAACCTGTTATCCATTTTTCCCAAATCTTCAGAACCTAATAGTAATAATGGTGGACACTTGGTGAGCAGTTACCAGGTGCTAAGTGTTTATGGTCATTTTGTCATTTTAACTCCTCACCTTACAAGGTAGACCCTTCATACTTACTGGTATGACCTGGCCAGGTCCCCAAAGAAACTCTTTAGCAGCATTCAGTGCTCAGACTGACTTCTGTAGGTTTTGCTGCTAATATTTGCTCTGCAACCTTCTGCAGATTGCCCCCTCACTAGTAAGGACAGTTGAAAGGCTCTGAGAGTCCTATGTCCTCCTTTCTATGGCTAATAACAGAAGAGACTGGTATGGGATACAAGCACCTGGAACCTTTGCCTCCAGGTGGGAGAGACAAGTGTGATTCTATCCCAGGGTTCTCCCAAGATCAGGCCCAGCCAGCATCTTCCCAAGTATGTCTTGCTCCCCAATGCCCTCACTTCCCTAGTAAACCACCTCCCCCTGAGTCATTGGTTCATGATCTGTGTCTGTGGAAACCCCACTTGAGATTCTTATTTGTAATACAAGGTACAATTAAGAGTCAAGCCCTACCACTCTGACTCCAATCGTATTTTAAAGTTCCAATCCCTTAATTGTATGGCCTGTTATGTCAGCATGATGACTATTTCAATTTCTTTTTCCAGAAAATATTAGACATTTTACCAATCAATTTTGGAGCAGCATCCTTGATCCCTATGCACAGTGACCTGCATGATCTTGGGAACATTCAGTCCATCCTAGCTGTGGATGAAGTTGCATTTGGAGCATTTCAGACTGGCTAGTATCTTGGGCTTCTGTTCCCATGATCCCACCACCCTTTAGACACACGTGCTGCTAGTCTTCCACTGAGATAATTGTTGTACAAATTCTATAGGATCTTCGGCTCTCCCATTATGAGCTCCCAGGTGTGCAGTTCTATTCATTGTTGTTTTCCAGTGAAAAGTGCAATATGTAAAATGGAGATGTCTGTGTTTTGGGATGTAATTCTGTATTAGAAACATGTGGTTTAGAACTGTGGTCTCAAATGTCATCTGCATAACGATTACCTGAGGTGGGGTCTAGAAATACGCATTTTAACAATCATGAGGAATATTCTGATGCAGATGATCTTTAACCCATTATTGATATTTTGAAAAACACTAATACACAATCCAAATAATAATAAACAAAGTTATAAATCCTTATTATACAGTAATTCGTATGTGGCATCATTGTAAGAATTACTATTAGTAGCTCATTTCATTTATATTTCAGCCTCACGAGGTGAAAAGTATATTATCCCACATTTTTACAAACTAGGAAACTGAAGCACAGAAATGCTAAGTGACTTGCCCCACCACAGGTAGCTAGTCATTGGGACCAAGGCACTCTGGCTCCAGAGGCTGTGCTCTTGATGCTACTCCATACCACCTTTTCTTTGGTAAAACAATCCCCATTATTCCTGGCTGTATTTTTGTTGAACCCTTCCAAGGAGGCTGAAAGAAACAGAGGAGTCCATTATTGCATGAAACACACAGGAAATACTTTATTAGCTTCCAGATGGAGAAAAGGGTAGAGTAAAAATATTTCAATAGAAATCTATGACCCTCCGCAAAGAGCCCACTCGGGCGCTCAGGGCGCCCCAGTCGTGGTAGCGCCTGTACTCCCCCGGCCTCAGCAGGTACTGTCGCCCCCGGTAGTTGGGCAGCTCATAGAGGACCCAGTAGCCCTCTAGCACGTGGAAAGAGTGGATGTCACTGAAGTGGAAGCGGTCCTGAAGAGAGGAGCAGTCCTCCGTGATCTCTACCATCTGGCCTCTGTAGTCCTCTCGCTCATAGATCCTGATCCTGTGGGAGCTGGACTGTGGATCCAGCAAGAGCAGAGGAAGGGACGTCAGAAAACTTGACCTCATTTTAGCAAACTATCGCACACGCCCCTGGGTAATGGGCACTTCTTCATTCTTTTTTCTTTACCTTTCCTATACAAAAGTGACCAAATTAAAAAAGAGAATGCCAACACCAGGACCTCTGTGTACACATGTGTAGGTCCTACAAATGTGAAACTCAAGAGGGCGCCATCCACCATTCCTTTGATATGAACGATGCTCCTTAGCGTTTTCTGGTACCACAAGCTGCACGAACCAATGGCCCTGGTCAGGACCATTTGGAAGCAACATTTTAATGTATTTGTTCTGTTCTTTCTTTCCTAGATTTGTGGTGGTCTAAGGCTTTCCTTGGATGACATGCAAAATAAATAGACATTAGAGTAAAAAGACAAATATATACTTCTGGCGAAAGTCATTATTTTGAATCTCAGTAGCTTTAAGGACAGTTAGAGATAAAGTCAGATGGCTTTTCCTGCAAGTGGCACAGATTGGCTGCAACTCAGGAAGACAGCTCAGCCCAGGCAGCCCTTCTGTCCCTTTCTGTTTCAGGATAAAAAGACCATTTTAAGATTGGGCTTGGGTTCTCAGCTCTGACATAGGTTTCTGCTAATCAGTTTCAGGTGATGGACAAAAACGTATCAAGCTCTTGAAGGAGGCCTTACAGAGTCAAGAGAATAAAACTTTTAGAAAAATGGAGGTGAGGCTGTTTATGTTAAGCAAATTCTCTCTGTTATCTTGAGCTCCTGCTCTTCCTGCATCTGCTTGTTTCTTCCCAGCAGGCACCCGTTGTATTGTGTGTCTTCTTCCCCCATCAAACCCTTCCAGGAAGGATTCTCATAAAGGACTCAGTTTGAGGTATAAACGACTGCGAGTGAGGTATCTTCCCTCGGGTCAGTGTTTCCTGGCTTGCAAAGGACTCACATGTGTGCAGCCAAATTTGATCTGCACGACAGCCTGGCACATGTGGAACTACCATGATAAGCCCTTCCTTCTTTTACGAAAAAATGAGACCTAGAGTTTACAGCCCAGAATCAGAAATATCAGAACTAGGAAGTGGAAACCCAGGATTTTAGGCTCCTAATTGCATTCTGGGCCTTATCAAGGTATTCACCCACTCTGAGGGGTTTCAAACTTTACAAAGGTGGTTCCTTTTCCATATTAGAAAAGCCACATTGGAAGTCTGTGGGCTTCATTTGGATAACAGAGGGCTCTGCAGAAGCTTTGGAATCTCATTACTGGCTCCTTGTTTTGCCTCCTCAAAAGGGCAGAAACCCACGAGGTTCATAATTATAGTTAATACTTTGGGAGGGACCACTTTCCAGGTGCCAGGGAACCTCCTTTCTTCCTTATCACAACACCTGGTAGTGATCTCCTCTTATTAGCTCCATTTTACAGATAAAGAAAGTGAGAACCAGCCCGAGGCCTTCAGTTGGATCTCCTGATGGCAAGGAGTTATCCGTTGTGGCCAAGACGTTCTGAATTAAACCTTGCACTACGTATTCCCAGCAGAGTTGAATTTGGTTTAGCAAAGTAAAATAAAATGTCCAGTTAAAAGCTTTGCACCATATACTTTTCGGGGGAAGGAAACCTTGGAGAGGTTAATAAACGGAGAGAGACTATAGTTAAGGCCAAAGAGGAGGCAACAGCCATCCCACCCTTAGTCCATGGTGTGACACCAAGTCTGGATCCCTGACGTGATGCAGGGCAGGAAGGGAACCGGACTCACGTGGGGGATGAGGCGGCAGGAGCGGATGGAGTCGCTGAGGCCCATCCACTGCTGGTAGTCGGGGTAGTCCCCGCGCCGCAGGAAGTACTGGCAGCCCGAGAAGTTGGGCTGCTCATAGAGCATCCAGCAGCCGCTGTCCACGCGCACCGAGTTGCAGCGGCTGACATAGGGCTGCAGGTTGGAGTGGTCGCTGGTGCATTCAAAGTGGCGGCCCTGGAAGCCTCGGTCCTCATAGAAGGTGATCTGCAAGGCAAGGCGAGGCGCGGGCTCAGAGGCCTGAGGCAGCGTCGGTGCCCCGGGCTCCAGCGCCCCTCCCCGGGTCCCGGGCGTCCGCCGGGCTCACCTTCCCCATGGCTGGTGGAGGCGGACGGTGCGAGCTCAGTGTGTGGGGCCGCGGCGGGCGGTCTATATAGCGGAAGGCTGCTGCGTTGGCAGAACAGCACAAAAGGGGCCCGCGGGGAGCAAGGGCATGTTCTCTGTCTTTTCTATAGAATGACCGTGGGGGGTGTGGGGGAGGTTGTTGTATGTTTTCTTTTAGACTCTCCAGAGTTTTCGAATTGATGACCTGGTTAGCAGTGTCACTGGATGCCGCTTGGGCCTTTAAATGTAGCCTCTTTAGGAAATTGAAATTAAGCAAAGATGCTTAACGAGCTAACTACTGTATTAAATGTTTGATTACTTTTTAAAATTTTAGAATTTTTTTGGAATATGGTGGGAGGGTAGTGGTGAGTCTGAGGTCAGAATGGTTGACAGCAGGGGCGTTTAGATAAGAGAGCATTTTTCTTCATGTGAAAATGTGGAATCTGGGTATGAATTTACTTTCTTCACGGGTGTTTCAAAGGGTGAGGTTTTGTTTTAGAGAACCTCCCTAGGATCTTATGTTCTGATAAGCCCTGATTAAACCCAGGCCTCAGCTCTGCTCCCTGGGCCTGAGCACTGTGCCTGCCACTTCATAGGCAATGAAACCTTCAATTTTGGGATTCCTAGAGGGACCCACCGTGATTGTTACACTAGTAACTTTCTGTTTAACTCATATTTTTGTTAATTAAGGATTTGGCTTAGTTGGTTCTAGCTGCCTACAAATACAGCTTTAACTCACAAATGCAACCCATTTCAAATCCCAAAATCTTGCAAAGATTTTGCCTTCTTTTTTTTATAGTTAAATAAAAGTAACTTTATTTTTATTTGCTATTTTCAGATGTACATGGCAGTAGAATGTGTTTTGACATACACATACATGGAGTATAACTTATTCTAATTAGGATCTCATTCTTGCGGTTGTACATGATGTGGATGGAGTTTCACTGGTCATGTATTCACATATGAACATAGGAAAGTTGTGTCCAATTCATTCTACTGTCTTTCCTATTCCCATCTCCCCTCCCTCCTCTTCATTCCCCTTTGTCTAATCCAAGAACTTCTATTCTCCTCCTCTACCCCTCCACCCCCATTCTACCTTCTTCACTGTGTGGCAAAACCCTGATTGGTTTCTAACTGAAGGTTCTGGATCTAAGGGCTAGAATCTCCTTTTGTGTCCCCAAGATAGCAGCTCTGGATGCTCCACTCTCTAGAATAGAGTTTCTCAACCATGGCACTATTTTGACATTTGGGGTCAAAAAATTTTGTGTTGTGAGAGGCAGCATTTTGGCTTCAACCAGCTAGGTACCAGTAGTGCCACTCTCCCAGCTGTGACAACCAAATGTCTGGACATTGCCAAACGTCCCCTGGAGAACAAAGTTCCTTTCCCTCTTACTTTGAGAACCACTGGTTTAGAAGACTGTAGTCCTCCAATTGATATAACCTTGCCAAACTCTCATTTCTTAGTAGGGATTCTTGCTACCTAAGTTTAACACTAAAAACAATTTTCCCTCTACAAATTTCATTTGAGTCGCAAAAGCTTAATAAGCCTAGTTACATCTTTTTCTTTAAAACGATATCATTTTGATGGAAATTTTGGAAACTATAAAGGTGTAGAAAAGAGAAGAAATTTAAATCCTAGTTTTGTATAATAGTAAGCACAGTTGATGTATATTAAAAATTTAATTTTCACTCCTTTGATCTAATATTTTCATCTCCAGGAATTAAAGATGCATATAAATATTAATCAAAACACTGTTTATAATATGGAAAATTAAATACTAATAAAATGTCCAAAATAGGTCATTAAATAAATTTTATGTGACATCTATTTGATAAGATGCTATAGAGCTACCAAAAATCATATTTTTCAAGAATTTATTTAAAGATATAGAAAATACTCACCAAATATTATAATATATTTATTATTATAAATATATTTATATTTATTATAATATAATTATTTATAATTAGATAATTTAGACCTTATGGAAGTAAAAAAATTCAAATATAATGTATACTGAAAACTACCAAACATTGCTCAAAGAAATTAAAGACAGAAATAAATAGAAATATTATGTTCATGGGTAGATTTAATATTGTTAAGATGGCAGAACTTCTCCAAACAATGCAATTACTACCAAAACCCCAATATTTTATGCAGAAACAGAAAAATTCATCCTAAAATTCATAAGGAATCTCAAGGGACCCAAATGGCAAAAACATTTTTCAAAAAGAACAAATTTGGAGCACTCATGCTTCCTGATTTCCAAACTTACTATAAAGCTCTAGTAATGAAAACAGTGTGGTATTGGCATAAACCCAGACATATAAACTAATGGAATAGAGTCCAGAAAAAAGACCCTCATGCATTGCCAAATTATTTTTGACAAGAGTGTGAAGATCACTCCATGGGGAAAAGACACTATGCTAAGTGAAATAAGCCAGATACAGAAGGACAAATATGCTGTTTCCATTACTTTGAGATACCTAAAAGAGTCTGATGCAAAAAGAAAGAGAAAGTAGAAGACTGGTTATCATGGGCTGGGGTGGTGGTGGCAATGAGGAGTTATGTGTGTGTGTGTGTGTGTGTGTGTGTGCGCGCGCGCGCGCGCGCGCACATGCGTTCACCTGTGTGTGTGGTATTGGAAATGGAACCCTGGGGCACTCTACCACTGACCTACACCCCCCAGTCCCTTCTTTTGAGGTACGGTCTCCCTAAATTGCTGAGACTGGACTTGAACTTGTAATTCTCCTGCCTAAGCCTCCCAAGTCGCTGAGATTACAGGTGTGCACCACAGCACCTCATGAGTTATTATTTAATGAATATAGAGTTTCAATTGGGGATGATGAAATAGTTTTAGAGGTGGATAATGGTGATGTCACATTTTAAATATTATAAACTAGTTAAGAAAAATATACACATCTAAAAATATATCATGTGATCCAAAATTTTAATAGTACTTTCTCTGTTCTTGTTTTTATTTCCATAGAGTGGAATTTGGGGTAATTTTTATTATTACTTTAATCATTTTTCCTTATGGCTCAATATTTTGTGGGACAAAAATGTTTTACTTCAAAGTCAGCTCAAAGAGCAATAGGTGCGTTGTTTTTAAACTACTATTAAAATTCTGTTGAATTTTCGTAAAAAATGTAGCACCTACATGGAAAATGTACCACAAATATAAATTTGAGTTTTTTGGTTTTAGTGAATGTCACATCAAACGGCTTTTCAGGTTACCACTTCATAAATAATTATTTGAAAAATACTGAAGTATTCACTAAATGTAAGTGCCATTGTTGATTATTCCTTTACTGTTGGAAAATTGGCAATTTCCATTTGTTTTATTATGTAAAAATTACTTGAATAATTAGTGCATGCACAACATTTTTTCCATGTTTAGAATTTGTATCTTAGGACCGGTTCCTAGAAGTGAACTTACTGGGTCAAAAGTTTGCGTTTCTTCCTCTGCAGCTCATAAGACATTAATTATCATACAGGAATAGAGATTATAAAGGTTTGTCAATAGTTGGTACTGTTTAACTCTTCCCTTCCCTCAGATGGGATCAATTCCAGGGATTATAAGAGAATTAAAAGTATCTAAAACACTTTATCTTAAACGTTTGTGGTCATCTTACTTTATAAGGACAAATAATATAATAATATAATTAACACCTTAAGTTTTTTTCATTATTACATTTCCTCCTTGAAATGCCTTCCTTTATTTCCCTCTCTTTACTCACTCCATGTCTTTATTCCACCAAAGATTACATACAAGAACCTGATGATATGTAAAATCCTCTTGAATCCTGGGAATTTGTGCTCTGGGCATAATTGTATTATAGGCCAGCTTTGTTCTTGGTATTTTCCTTCATCAACTTTTCTGTACAGCTTACAGTTTACAGTTATCCCATGGTTACCAGGGATACCAGCCTCAGGATAATGCTAGGTATGGTGGGAGACAGACAAAAACCTGGGGCCCAGATGATAGTGTTGAGCTGCTGAATCAACCATCCCTAAATCCTGGGCTATCCCAGGACTTCCTGCCATCTGAGCTAAAAGGTTTCTATATTGCTTACCTATTTGATATGTATGGAGTTGCTGCTACTTTCAGTCTAAAGCATCCTAACTGACTCAGATGCAGTTTTGGATGTGGGATAAAAGACAAAGTTTGACCTTGCTTTGGAGGAAAAGCAGCACACTAGAAGGTGGGGACAAGTAAACCAAGTCAAGAAAAGATGTGAACAAGGACCAAGAGATGTGGCAGTATTTGGTGTGTGTGGAGGATTTGGTGAGATGGATGCAAAGGACTACTGGGGCCTGATAATAGATGCTGAGTGGGTAAGTTGGGGCCAGGTTTTTGAAAGAATTGAATGTTTTCCTCTGTGCAGTAGAGAAACAGCAAAGATTTTTAATCAGGGAAATGAGTCTAAGCACTTGGTCATTCCTCCTTTCTAAAATTCTAGCAGTAAGAGCACAAGTAGATAGAACAGGGTGGAGAATGTAGCTCAATAGTAGGGTACTCGTCTAGCATGCACAAAGCCCTGGATTCCATCTCAAGTACACAAAGGAAAAAAAAAAATGATAAGAGGAGCAAGGGGTAGGGACATAGCCTCTATAAGTGAATACAATGTTCTATTTCCCTATATTCTTATACATATTATACTAACACACGTTGTATATGTATAAGGCTATTAAAATATATATAACTGCATATATGTGGATGTGTGCATACATACACAGGGAGAAATGTCATTCTAGATTATCCAATATATTTAATTTAATTCCTGATTGGTTGTTTGCAAAGAACTCATAATAAGAATCTCTAAACCAATGTTGTCATTACTATGACAAGAATCTTCCTGATCTCATATGGAAAATCAGTGATTTTCTGAGCTGTGATTCTGGATTCTGATGCCATGGTATTATAATTGACCATGTGACAATAGAATCAGACTTCAGCTTATCTTATATAAAATGAATTTTCTAGGTTAAATGGTCCACAGGTCTAAATTATGTTAAACATCTTATCATTTTACAACTACATTATTTCATAATATCTACTTTCTTCTCTCCTCCTTCTCCTTTTTCTCCCTCCCTCCTTTTCTTTTCTTTTTAATTTTTCACTTTTCAAATA
This sequence comes from Geosciurus inauris, assembly GCA_004024805.1. Classification (NCBI taxonomy): domain Eukaryota; kingdom Metazoa; phylum Chordata; class Mammalia; order Rodentia; family Sciuridae; genus Geosciurus; species Geosciurus inauris. The sequence goes on along the minus strand of PVHX01005894.1, from coordinate 20,542 downwards.
GGGATCTCTGAGATTCTGAATAAGGTTTTAAATAGTCCTCAGGGAAATTCACCTATAGTTCATCTAGAAATCTGTGTTGAAATGCTGATAATAAAACACCCAGTTACAGTGGGCTTAAACAAACATGGGTTTGTTTTACTTCCTTTCCTGGAAGTCTCAAAGAAAAAGGGTCTTGGCATTGCTTCGGAACCTCCACCACATCAGGGCAACATCTGTGCAATGCTCCTGCCTTTTCTCTCACACTTGTCACCTCTTGTGTGTAAGATGACAATTTCCTCAAATTGTAGCACCAGGAACATCTGCTCTCTCTCTTTGAGAAGAAAGACGTTTTTCCAGAACCATCTCTTCTATCTTCCTATCAGCATTCCTCCAATTATGTTTCAATGGCCCGAAGAATGTTACATGGTCACCTCAGCAGGAAGGGAGCCTGACAGATTTGTGAACTCAACTATTGTCTACAATTTTAGGAGATTCAGAACCTTCTAAAATCCTTTATGGTAACCAGGTTTAGAATCTCTGCCCTCAAAAATGGGTCACACTGTCTGAGCCTGAACTTTCAGAGTCTCAATCTTCAGAGAAAACTGAAAACTGAACAGATTTCTAAGAATCTGGTTCGAAGCAGTAAGTTGTTTGAACACCAGAGTACAAAGAGATACTATGAAAAGTATTTTGTAAACCGTAAAGTTCTCTTAATATGAAGATATACTTCTGTTTGTATTGTGAGAATTTTGTTACCTATGGACCACACATCTGGGTTGCCATTTGCATTGTGTGTGGTGTGTATGTGCACACCTGCACAGATGTGTGCAAATAAAATTATTATTAAGTGATAGGAGAAGAGAAAACAACACAAGCAAATTAGTGCCAAGAACACAAAGAAAATATTTTATTAGTTTCCAGATTGAAAAACGATGAAGGAGAACACATTTCAGTAGAAATCCATGACCCTCCGCAAAGAGCCCACTCGGGCGCTCAGGGCACCCCAGTCGTGGTGGCGCCTGTACTCCCCCGGCCTCAACAGGTACTGCCGTCCCCGGTAGTTGGACCGCTCATAGAGGACCCAACAGCCCTCCAGCACGTTGAGGGAGTGGATCTCACTCAAGTGTAAGCGGTCCTGAATAGAGGGGCAGTCCTCGGTGATTTCTACCATCTGGCCTCTGAATTCTTCCCTCTCATACAGTCTGATCCTGTGGGAGCCAGCCTGGCAGGCCCAGAAACAGGGATGGGGGAAAAAGCAAAAAAGAAATCACGTTAACGCATTAGTGCAGCCCAGTTTGGAGAGAACTGGTTGGAGTCACTTTGAAATAGATCCTAAAAAAAATTTAAAAATAAAAAATAATTAATTCTTAACTCTTAGGACTTTCTTATTACTGAGGGCAGAGGTTCAGTACCTTTCCAAGATAAAGTGTGACTGAATGAACCAAGAGGGAATAGTGCTCCTTAATACGTTCAGATATAACCCAAACCTTTTTTGTTTGTTTGGTACTGGGGATTGAACTCAGGGGTACTCAACCACTGAGCCACATCCCCAGCCCTATTTTGTGTTTTATTTAGAAACAAGATCTCACTGAGTTGCTTAGCGCATCACCATTACTGAGACTGGCTTTGAATTTGCAATTCTCCTCTCTCAGCCTCCCAAAGTGCTGGGATTACAGGTGTGTGCCACCACGCCTGGCTCAGATATAACCCAAACATTCAACAGCTTATTTCTTTCTCTCTCTCTCTCTCTGCCATTTTAAGGAAATGATATATATTAAAACAGAAATAAATTATAAAATTTAAAACATTAAACATCTTAGGTGTCAGACAATCCATACTCTATTTATGAACAGAATACAGAAAATTTGGAATAAAAAATCAGGAAGTCCAGGGACTAATTTTTCATAAACTTTGGTGTTTTAAAACACACCAAAATATATGTGGCACGTGGGTAAATTTTTTGTTGCTCTCCGTTGAGGAAAGTACTTTGAGGTGAACCAAAATAATCACACTGGGAGCGAAAAAGGGAAAGAGTCTTTGAAAAATTATCACTTATGCTCAGTAACTACCATACTGCCAGGCACATAATTACTCTTCTATTAGGTATTAGGGATTTTTCTACAATTCCGTTCTATATGATTCCAGGACAGGACTTGAGCATATGCTTCCCTCCCCCAGGGCTGCCAACACAATTCTGTGTAATAAATATTGATTGATAAATTGGTATCTGAGTAACACTTTTGTCTCTGTGTAATAAAGTGGGTGAGGGGACTGGACTAAACTAATCCACTATAGCTTTTGTGGATCTTTTTCCCAAACAGGCTGTTTTTCATTCTGAATGATCATTCCTGTTTCAAATGTTCAGCCTTTGCTGGAAACTATCCAGTCAAGGTCCTCAGGGCCTCATCTTGGGATGAAACTGACTCACATGGGGGATGAGGCGACATGAGCGGACCAAGTCGCTGAGGCCCATCCACTGCTGGTAGTCGGGGTAGTCCCCGCGCCTTAGGAAATACTGGCAGCCCGAGAAGTTGGGCTGCTCATAGAGCATCCAGCAGCCGCTGTCCACGCGCACCGAGTTGCAGCGGCTGACATAGGGCTGCAGGTTGGAGTGGTCGCTGATGCACTCATAGTGGCGGCCCTGGAAGCTCGGGTCCTCATAGAAGGTGATCTGCAAGGCAAGGCGAGGCGCGGGCTCAGAGGCCTGAGGCGGCGCCAGGTCCCCAGGTGCCAGCGCCCCTCCCCGGGTCCCGGGCGTCCGCGGGGCTCACCTTCCCCATGGCTGGTGGAGGCGGACGGTGCGAGCTCAGTGTGTGGGGCCGCGGCGGGCGGTCTATATAGTGGAGGGCTGCTGCGTTGGCAGAACAGCACAAAAGGGGCCCGCGGGGAGCAAGGGCATTTTCTGTCTGTTTTCTCTTTGCTGTCAGAGTCCACGAGACTCATTGTGAGTGTTGGTCCCATTCTCTCTGGAGGATTCGGGTTAGTATCACTGGCTGATGCTATTGAGATGGTTTGAAAAAAAGTAATTTGGGACATTGTCTATTTAATAATAGAAGTAGAACTTCAACCATTTCATATATAGTCCACATTTTTATTCATATAGGTTGGGAAAAAACAAAAGAAGTCTAAGTGGGAGAGCAAGAAAAGCAGAGTCTTAAAATGATAAATATAAGTTAATCTGTAAGAACTTCCATAATGTCTATATGCCCCGATCTAGAATATTGGCTATGAACAGGAAGGAAATGGACCAAATTGAATGTTGAAAATTTCAAGTTAGTCCTTTGGAAGAACTTCAGGATTAAAGGATGGAAGAAATTGATATGTTTTCCTCAATAGGTTCATAGAGTTTCAGACTTTCCATATGGTAAAAAACACACCCAACATGGATCTTCAATGTTGGTTCTGATTTTGTTATAGTGGAATGGTGGGCAAGAAGTCTGAGAATTAGACATTTTCTTTTAGCTAATTGTGGTTCTGTGATTCAAAAGGGAAAATTGTTTTAAGATCCTCAGTCTTAGAAGAAGTAAAAGAAAATGTCTAAGGAAATAAGAAAAACTAATACATTTAAAATACAAAATCAGATAATCTCTTAGCTTATTATAAAATGAAAACAAATTCCCTAAGAAACACATTTCTGGTAGGATCAAGGATAGGCCTTTGTTCTTTGGTGAACAACTGTGAACAGAGCCCTTTGACTCAGAGGAAATTAACTGTACAAACACAAAGAAGAGCTATGGCAGGAATGGTGTAGGGAGAGGAAGGAATAAATGTCTAGAAGCTGAGACTCTATGAAGACTTTAGAAAGCATTTATTGGTCTGGAAAACAGTTTGATGGACTGGAAAGAGCACTGGAGTGGAAGATGGTCTACGTGTCTACCCTCTTTCATGTTCAAAGAATTATTCACAGTCTTCTGCCAAACCATGGAAGTACTTTGTCTTGTGTCATAAATCTTTATAAATTGGTATTTATGAATAAATGGCAACTATGTGCAATATGATTTTGATTCTTATTTTCTGGTTTTTTGTTAGCCACTATGTAAAGGTCTGTATTGACAGTTACTTATGTTTGGTAGTGGCAAATAAGTAGCCAGAACATAACACATAAAAAACATCCTTATAGGGCTGGGGCTGTAGCTCAGTGGTAGAGCGCTTGCCTAGCATGCGTGAGGCACTGGGCTCGATCCTCAGCACCACATACAAATAATAAGTAAATAAAATAAAGACTAAAAAAAAATTTAAAAAGCATCCTTATAATTAAACATTAAAGTAATAGAGAATAAATTGAAAACACTTTTTTTTTTTCAGAGTTGTTTCTGAGTCCAGGATTCTGCAGGGAGAAGATTGATGGATGCAAGCACTAAAATAGGAGAAAGAACTAGAGTTGGATGCCATGGTACACGTCTGTAATCCCTGCAGTTCAGGAGGCTGAGACAAGAGGATAGCTAGTTCAAAGCCAGCTTCAGCAACTTATTGAGGCTCTAGGCAACTTTGTGAGACCCTGTCTCTGAATAAAATATAAAAAGAGCTGGGGATGTGGCTAAGTGGTTAAGCACCCTGCGTTCAATCTCCTGTACAAAAACAAAAACAAAACAAAACAAAACAAAACAAAAAAAATCTACCCCAAAAACCTAGAATCCAGAGTCCCAGAAAGTATGCACAGAGTGGTTCAGGGGAGTAAATAAATAGACAAAAAAACTCAAAAAGCATAGTGGGGACACATGTGGGGACCACTGCCTTTGTCAACATGAAATTACAGCTGAAATCTAGGATGCATGTGGAAGATCCAAAGGAGGGGATTTGGACTTGGGTTTTCCTTTGATCAGGAAGAGAGAAGATTGTGTTTTAGCCTTGCACTGAAGAAACAAGAAAACACCTCAAACTTCTCATAGAGCTTAAAAACTAATGGATCAGGCCAAAATGTAGCTTGATTTAAATATTCTGCAGAAAGTTCCAGGAGTGACAAATGTGTGTAAGACTTAAGTTCCAGTTGTACATAGTATGCTAGGTGAATATGAGGCTCAGGAATCTTTACAGTGGTGTCACAGAAGCTGTGACAGAACTCTTCACAAGTTGCCTGGAATAACTGATAGGGACTGTCATTGGAGGGGAAGCAGAGATGAGGAGTAGGCACTATTGTCCCGAGTTCTGTTTAGTCCAGGAAGTAGCATCCCTTAAATTTTTGGGTAGTTTGAAAGAAGCTTGTTCAAGTTAGGGTTTTGCTGTACACAGGCTCAATCATTTGTATAGTTAGTGTGAATACTAGTCTATAAAATGGCGTATATAAAATACTATTTTCCTTATTTTCCATAACTCAACATATTTTATGAAGCTAAGTCTCATTCCATTGGGATGGAAAGAAAATTTAATCTTCGTCATTAAATGCACTGAAGAAACAAGAAAAGGGTTTCTTTTCTCATATCCACAGGCTCCATAGGAACATTCTGTGTGTGTATGGAGTGCCAAGGCTTTCCTGGCAGGGAGAGAGGATGTATGAGGAATTACTATGGTGTTGGTGGTTGGTTGACAGCTCTCTCCAGCTTTTATATGGACTTGGGATGAGAACTGGAAACCTTGGGGGCTGTGGAGCTGAAGATGTTCCCTTTGGCTGGTGTAGTGTGTAGATGGTTTTTATAATGCTTTGGATTGTTTCATGCTGTTCACGGTTCGACATACTCCACATCATTCCTGTTGTCTTAAAGGAGGTTGCTTCACTTATTTATATCATCTCCCTGGCACCAAGGCATTGACTTGCAACTCCAAAACAAGAGTTTTCAAATCTGCTCAACTTTCACCAGTTTTAACCAATTGAGAAAATTTTACATCTTGTCAAAGTTTCCAAGAATTCTTTCTTGGACTGAAGCGTATGTTAGTAGAAACTTCTGTAACTTGGGGTCTAAATGTCCTCTTACAACTGTCTTTTTTTTTTTTTTTTTTTTTAAGTAAAATGATGTAAGAATAGATGGTGCTAAGTTTTTAATTTCTTTTTTTGTTTTTATGTTTTAAATGTCTTTGTCAGAATACAAGTTGGCAATATTGTGTGGGTTCTCATTTGAAAAAAAAATTGGCCTAGGAAATCTCAAATGTTGAGAACTCCTTGATTGAAAGAGTGTGAGGGGGCTGGGGATATAGCTCAGTTGGTAGAGTGCTTGCCTGGCATGCACAAGGTCCTGGGTTCAATCCCCAGCACCACACATACACACACACACACACACACACACACACACACACACTCACACACACACAAAGAATGTGAAAAATATGGTGGCCATTTGGGGTGGTAGATCTGCATTGTTACAATGCTTCCAAACCATTGTAAATTCTGTGGATTCTAGGATAAATTCTATCCTAGAATTATTTCAGAAATGATTCATCCGTAGAACTCCTTATATTAGAACAAACATGGAATTAGGGACATGAGACAAACTTCAGCTGCAGTCTTATCCTTGCCTCTGACTAGCTGTGAGAACTCGGATGTGTTGTTTAATTTAACAGAACATCTGTTTCTTCATAAATATTGTGATAATAGGCTTGTTGTCTAGAATAGAGGTTGCCTATGTCATTGAGCTATTTTTTAAAAACTTCAAGATAATGTTCTTTGTTAACAGCTTCTATTATAAAACTGTCATCCTTTTCTTGTCACATGACATTTCACTTTGAATAAAGTGGTATTATTCAAGCACTTTCATCCCTCTCTGCCATCTAAATTGTTAACTATCGTTAATATTTATTGTTTTTCAAAACCCTTCACTAAGATGTATTATTCACCAAGAAAGGCACAAACCTGATTGTAAAAGTGATGGGAACCTGGTTCCTCAGCGTTTCTCTTTTGAAAGTTTAAAGAAAAAAGAGGCCATTTCACGTTAGGTGGCAAACGCACTTTAATTTTGTGGGAAAGAAAAATAAGTTGTTTATAAAATGTTTGGATTATTTTTAGGATTTTTGCTCCTCAGAAGATTTATAAGTGGGCCTCAGATACCTTTAGCACAAGGAGCAGGCTGCACTGGATCACTATTGAAATTCCTCCCCTCCTCAAGAATGGGGCGGGGCGTTGGAGGATTCACTTTGCCTGTACCCCAAGAGCAGTGTACTGGAGAAGGGAATGGAAGGGCATAAAGTTAGAAGATGGAGGTGGAGTGGGAGGAGGGTCAGCTGGAGGTGGCAGTGTGAGAGAACCTGGGACAAGATCCTTTTTGGCCTCCTGTTCCCCAGCCAAAGAACCAAAGACAGGAAGTGGTTGTTCCTTCAATGCAACTCTTCCACTGTTATCCAACTGTGATGGAGAGGACAGTGTTTTCTACTCACTGAAAACTTTTTCCATTGGAGATATTACTCCATAGTTGAAAAAAATGAAAACAAAAACAAAAAAGAAATGTAGAAAGTTAAGGTGTATAAGGAAGAATTAAATATGTATGTCATGCCAGGAAAACACTTTCCCACTCCAAATATTAAGGAATATAAACACATAACAGGAGAAATATATAAAATAAATATTACTCCATTTATTTTCCCATAGAAGTTTGTCATTAAGTAATTTTAAAGTACTTGCTAAAAAATTCAATGAATAAGCGATTAATTTGTATTATTTTGCACTTGGTGTGTACTTGACTTAAAAAGTGATTAGATATTACTAGTTAAATTTAGTACTTACTCTTTCTTCTACGTAGAAGTCTGTAGCAATAAAGATAATGCCGTTTGTTCATTTGGGTGGTTATTTTCATCGTCAGTGCCATGTATACCTAGCTCATAATAGGTTCTCAAATTTAAAAAATCCTGTCTCAGAGAAGTAAGGATCCTTAGTTTCTAATAATTAGGTGGTCTTTTAAAAGAAAAAAATAAACTTGCATAATGAGCAGGAAGTGTCATTTCTAGGTTTCTACTCTTTTGAAATTATGGCATGTCAAGATAAGAGTACATGTACAATGATGTTGTTTACAGCGTTGTGTATAAAAGCAACAATGGAAAATCCCTATGGCAATGGAGAAAGTGTGCAATAATTTGGGGGCCTCTGGTAAGGGATGCCATTCTGTCATGGAATAGAATGAGACTGGTTATGACCTAGATACCTGACCATATTATATTCCACTTTACAAGTAAGTTGCAGACTAATATGTACAGCATGATTCCATTTCATAAAGAAAAGAAGCACGTTTCACAAGGTAGCTGTATAAACCAGGGATGATTTCTAGAAGAGTGCCACCAAGTGGAAACATGGGTTAGCAATGAAGAGTATCAGAAAGATCCTTCTTTCTTATAGAATTTTTAAAGTAATAAGATTACAGACTTTTACTTTTACAGATTTTACTTTGAAGGGAAAATTCAAGTTAAAACAAATTAATTCCGTACTGATAAAGAGATTTCAATTATTTGCTTTTTAAAAAATTTACAGGACTTGGCTTGCAACCAAGCAGATTATAGTTTCATATAAAAGTTACGTGAAATTAATAGAAATCATAATTATTACACATATAATAATTATATTTCTTTATACATAATTTATTTCACATAAAATTATATGAAATTAATAGAAATAATAGAAATTATGGCTTTCTCCAATATGCCTTTAAATTTGAGCCTGTTTTTTGGAGTTGAAGATCTTTTTATGTTTGTGGCACATTATATCATGTAAGTCTAATTAAAATATTGATGTGTATCTCTTATTAACTTGCATTGGATGGATGCCATGTTATGTCCATTCACTTTGTGCATGTTGGTCCAAGGCCAGTACTGGCCACACTGTTTTTGAAGAAGCTGTTCTTGAAGAAAGGGGAGGGTTGGTAACTTTTCCAAAGGCACAAAAATGATCATTGGCAGCCCTGGCATTAGCTATGTAGTATAGTATTTGAAAGTGAACAAAACTACAGTTCTTTATATAGTCTAATTAGGCTTTTTGCCAAGTTGGACTTGCCCTCACTACTCGTCTGGTTCTGTCTTTTGTGGCCTCCAACCACTTCTTGGGGCAGAAAGAAACTTCTAGAACATTATTCTTCAAGGCCCTCAACTGAATGCTTCCTTTCCCAGCAATTGCTCTCTCCCATGTCTCTAGCTTTTTACAAAATTTTATTGGTGCATTATAATTAGACATAATAGTAGGATTCATTATTACATATTTGTACTTGCACACAATATAACAATATAATTTGGCCAGTTTTGTTTCCCTCTACCTCCTCTTTCCCTAACTCCTTCTCCCCTAGTGGCCTTTCTCTACTGGTCTCTCTTCTATTTTCATGAGACCTCACCTTGTCCTGCCCCTCTACCGTCTTTTTTTTCTCCCCCTCTTTTCTCTCTACCTTCCTCATATGAGAGAGAGACAACATATGATCCTTGACTTTGTGAGTTTGGCATTTTTGTTTTTGTTTTTTAACATAATGCTCTCAAGTTCTATCTACTTTCTGGCAAATGACATAATTTCATTCTTTATGGTGAGTTAAAGTCCATTGTGTATATATACCACATTTTCTATATCCATTACATTTACCAGTTGCCAAGTCTCTGGCTTTGACCTCCCCCCTCCCCTTTTTTCCTCTCTCTTTTCCAACTTATGAGACTTGTTCAAACTCACAAGTTCTTGAATAGGTCCCTCCCCGATTCTTTTTCTTTCCTTTTTTTTTTTTCAATATTTTTCATTTTGGAGATTGAACCCAGGGCAAGTGCTCTACCACTGAGCTATATTCCTCTTTTAAAAATTTTGAGACAGAGTATCACAAAGTTGCCCAGGCTGGCCTCAAACTTGAGATCCTCCTGCCTCAGCCTCCCAAGTAGCTAGAAGTACAAGTGTGTGCCACATCTCTTAATCTTTAACATGTACAGGTGGATAGATTTGCACACAATGAAAGAAAAACAGAAATCAAACAATTGCCAACAATACAGACTAAATACTTTATTAGGTTCCAAAATGGGAAAATGGAAGTGTTAACCTATTTTAGTATAAATCCACCACCCTCAGCAAAGAGCCTGCCTTAGCATCCACCGCCCCCCAGTCATGGTAGTGCCTGTACTCTTGGGGCCGCAGTAGATACTGCCGTCCCCTGTAGTTGGGCATCTCATAAAGGACCCAGCAGCCCTCCAGCACATGGAGGGAGCGAACCTCACTGAGGTGGAAACGGTCCTGGATGCAGGAGCAGTCCTCGGTCAGCTCCATCATGAGGCCCTTGTGGTCTTCTCTCTCATACAGCCGTATCCTGTGGGAGCCTGCCTGCTCCGTCCACAAAAAGAATGGGAAAAAGCAAGTGAGCCTCTTCCAGAATTCATCCAAACAGCACATGAACTTGGAGGCGGGGGTATGAGATTGTGAATGTAAAATCTGAGACTCCAAAATTGCTGAGGGCTGTACATGGATGTTTTTTGCTATCATTTAGCAAATACTCAAATGCTTATTTTCTATTTTTTTATCTACGAGATGGGATTTTAAAGAGGTTCAAACTCTGAGAATTAATTACAAACTCAAATATCCTGATTGCTAACTCCCTGTGTTAGCAAGGAGTTAAACCTGTATTTTGGGCAAAAATAAATACTATATTTTGACTAGTATTCTTTTAATGAGAATATTATCGCCCAGTTAATACACATACAAACTTATCAGTAGATTTAAGATTTAAAAATCATGTAATTCAGTGGAACGTTGGTTTAAATAGTCACTTCCAAATGAAAAGTCATTTCCCAAATGAAGGAAAATTACCTTTTCCAAACTTGGATACTGCCTTTCCATAACCTATCTTGACAATTGAGTCTTCATTGTTTTCTAGTCCATAGTACAATGTATTTAATTCATTTATTAGAAATTTCTTTCATACAGATAAAAATAAATTTGCTGGAAAATTTGCCTTCTTATGCCCAACCAGCCTTCAATCTGCAAGTTTTGTTTTGTATCTCATTATGTTATTACATTTGTCACGAACAACTTTGACCTAATGGTGGCAGAAATTAAAACTGACAAGTGGGTTCTTCTTTCTTCTGTTTTCATGTCTGTTACATCTGGGCCTAGGCAGATGTCTAATGCTCACTTAATGTAGGTCCTTTTAAAGGAAAATTTCCTTCCCTCAAACCCACATCAATAAAACAGAGGCCACTTACGCAGCATGACCTGAAATCAAGCAGAACTCACTTGGGGGATGAGTCTGCAGGAGCGGATGGAATCATTGAAGCCCATCCACTCCTGGTAATCAGGGTAGTCCCCCCGCCGCAGGAAGTACTGGTAGCCCTGGTAGTT